>JAKSZT010054542.1:553385-639713 GCA_026826555.1 Tolypeutes matacus | reverse complement strand
TCATTGGGGTGCGGTGTGCTTCTTGGACATGTAAGTTCATTTCTTTCGTGAGAGTTGGGAAATTTTCAGCTATTATTTCCTCAAATACTCTTTCTGCCTCTTTTCCCTTCTCTTCTCCTTCTGGAACTCCCATGACACATATGTTGTTGTGTTTTGTGTTGTCATTCAACTCTCTGAGCCCCTGCTCAATTTTTTCCATTCTTTTCTATCTTCAATTTTAGCTGCTCTGTCTTCGATATCACTTATTCTTTCTTCTGTCATTTCGAGTCTGCTGTTGTATACCTCAAATGTTTTTTTTTTTTTTTTTTTTAAAGATTTTATTTTATTTACTTTATCCATTTTAAACCCCCCCTTTCCCATTTGCTGTTTTGTGTCCATTTGCTGGGCAATTCTCCGTGTCTGTTTCCTGCCATCTCTTCTCATCCTCCTCTTCCAGTCTTCACTAGGATTCGATCCTGGAGACCTCCGATGTAGGAGAGAGGTATTCTGCTGTCTGTGCCACCTCAGCTCCTGGCTTCTGGAGCTTTCGGAGCATCTCATCTTGTCTCTCCCCTGTTACGTCATCATCCTGCTGCATGGCTCCCGGGGCCCGACAGCTCAGCGGCACACAGAGCCTGGCAGCCCATGCGCCTTCTATATATATATTTTTTATTTTACCAGGAGGTCCCGGGGATCGAACCCAGGTCCCTCCATATGGCAGGCGGACGCCCAACCATTTGAGCCACATCCGCCCCCCCAAATGTATTTTTTTTTTTAAAGATCTTATTTATTTATTCATTTATCCCCCCCTTGCTGCTTGTGCTCGCTGGGTCAGCTAACCACGCCGTGCGGGCGGGCTTGCCTTCACCAGGAGGCCCCGGGAACTGAACCCGGGGCCTCCCATATGGTAAACGGGAGCCCTACTGATTGAGCCACAGCCGCTTCCCCCCAAATGTATATTTTACTTCACCTATTGTGTCTTTCATTCCCAAGAACTCCGTTACTTTTCTGCTCAGGTTTCCAAATTCTTCTTTGCGTTTGCTCAGTGACTTCTTGATGTCATTTATCTCTTTAACTATATTCTCTTTCATCTCATTAATTTGATTTTGGAAATTTGTGCTCATCTCACTGATTAGTTCTCTCAAATTCTGCATCTCTTCTGGGACTTTGCTGTATTCCTTTTCTTGGGCCATGTCTTATATTTTCTTAGTATGGCTCGTAATTTTTTGCTGGTGCTTAGGCATCTGGTTAGTTTGGATTTTACTTAGATGCTCTATCTCTTTCTCTTTTATGGGGTTTTAGTGGCAGGAGGCTGTGAGTTACCACAGCTCTTTGATTTTGGGCTCAACCTTGATTGTTAGGATTGTTCTGCTGGTTGCTCAAAACTGGGCACTGGACCCAGTAATTGGTTGTAGAGTCGTTTCCTAGGGCCTTGGGCAGGGAGGCTATAGAGGGTAGGAAAAGCCTCGCTTACTTATTAATTTTCTTATGTGCACTTCCTTGGTCTGTCAGGAGATGGCGCTTGTTGGCTGCTCTCAATTCAGTGCCGGTCGGAACGTATTTGTTGTGACACAGGCCAGATCAATGTGACAGAGCTTCCTGTCTGGGGGCTAGGAGCCCTGTGATTCAAACTTTCTGAGACAGTTCTCCAGACTTCTCCTGTAGCGCCCTCCTTTTCCCAGCTAGGAAATATTTCCTCTCCCTTCTGAATCCTCAACAATCAGTCCCTGTTAGTAGAGGAGGAGATTGGGAGGTTTGTATATCTTTAGCCCCTTGCAGGCTCCAAGGCAAACAGTGGCGCAGCCCCACCCAGCCTGGAAGGGACAGGGCAGACCAAACCTGGGAGTCCAAAGCAGGGTCAGCCCCAGGCTCTCTCTCCCCTCTCCCGTGGTGTCCTCAACAATTAGTCCAGGCTAGAAGAGAGGGAGGTTGCGAGGGTCGGATTTCTCCAGTCCTTCCTAGGCTCCCAGGGCAAACCGCCGTGTGGAAGGGTCCGTGGGGCTCCGCAGCCCAAATTTCAGGTCAGAACCTGAGTCAGCCTAAGGCTGTGTCCCTCTCTCTCCCCTTTCCGGGAGTGGCAGATCCCTGGAGCCCCCTTTGTCTGTGGTCGCAGGCCCAGGGGCCCGAGAATTCTGAAGAGGGTGGGGGAGGGTGCTGGCAGCAGAAGAAGCTGCTACTTGCAACTCAGGGTTCTGTCCTAGCGATTTCCCTCTTCTGTCCCCTCTCCTCTGGGTGGTGTGCAGCCTTCACCTGCTGTCCTCAACCCTAGACGGTCGATTTTGGGGCTGTTTCAGCTTGTCCTCTAGCTATTTTTCTGGAGAAGAGATTCCCGTGTCTTACTAGTCCGCCATCTTCCCAGAAGTCCCTCTCATTTATTATTTCTTCTATCATTTCTAGTCTGCTGTTGTTTTCTCTAATGTGTTTTTGACCTCACCTATTGTGTCTTTCTCTCCCATGAGCTCTGTTACTTTTCTGTTCAGGATTTCAAGTTCTTTTTTGTGCTCGCTCAATGTCTTCTTGATGTCATTTATCTCTTTTACCATGTTGTCTTTCAACTCATTAATTTGATTTTGGAAATTTGTGCTCAGCTCGCTGATTAGTTCTTTCAGATTCTGCGTATCTCCTGGGGCTTTGGTTTATTCCTTTTCTTGGGCCATGCCTTCTATTTTCTTGGTATGGCTTGTGATTTTTTTGCAGATATCTAGACATCTTACTAGGATGTAGTTTACTCATGTGCTCAATTTCCTTCTCTTTTGTAGGGATTTAGTTGGGGGAGGCTGTGTATTACCACTGCTTTTTCATTCTTGGCTTGACCTGGATTGTTAGGATTGTCCTGCTGGTTGCCCAAACTGGGCACTGGACCCAGGAATTGGTTGTAGACTTGCTTCCTAGGGCCTTGGGGAGGGAGGTATAGAGGCGGGAAAAACTCCTATTTTTCATTTTCTCACGTACACTTCCTTCACTTGACAGCAGATGGGGCTCTTTGGCAGCTCTCAATTCAATGCCTGGTGGGCGTGTATTTGTTGCAACACAGACCAGATCAATGTGATAGAGCTTCCTGCCTGGAGGCTAAGAGCCGTGTAATTGGAACTTTCTCTGGGACAGTTCTCCAGCCTTCTCTGGCAGCCGCCTCCCTTTTCCCAGCTAGGAAATATTTCCACTCCCCTCTGAGTCCTCAACAATCAGTCCCTGTTAGTAGAGGAGGAGATTGGGAGGGTTGTATATCTTTAGCCCCTTGAAGGCTCCAAGGCAATGGCGCAGCCCCACCCGGCCTGAAAGGGCTCCTGGAATACAGCAGACCAAGCCTGCCAGTCAAAATCTGAGTTAGCCTTATGCTGTGTCCCTCTCTCTCCCCTTTCCTGGGAAGGTGTGTCCTCAACAGTCAGTCCCAGCTAGAAGAGAGGGACCAGCTACCAGGACAGACCACCCTGTGGTCCCACCTGGCCTGGAAGGGCTAGTGGGGCCAGAGCAGACCAAATTTGTGAGTCACGAGCTGAGTCAGCCTTAGGCTGTGTCCCTCTCTCTCCCCTTTCCTGGGGTGGTAGATCCCTGGAGCCCCCTTTGTCTGTAGCCGCAGGTCCAGAGGCCTGAGAATTCTGAAGTGTCTTTAGCATGGGGGATGGTGCCGGCAGCAGCAGCAGCTGGTTTCGTCTCATAGTTCTGTTGTCACGATTTCCCTCCTTTGTCCCTCTCTCCTCTGGGCGGCAGCCTGCCTTCACCATGTCCTAAACTCTAGAAGATCTTTTTCTAGGCTGTTTCAGCCTATCCTTTAACTATTTTTCTGGAGGAGAAGAGAGTCCCGTGTCTTTGTAGTCTGCCATCTTTCTGGAAGTCTTCTTTGTTTTGCTTTTTAAAATTCTTTTTTCTTTCTGCTCCTCAGCCTGTCTTGTCTTCAAGTTCACTGGTTCTTTCTTTTGCCAGCTCCAATCTGCTGTTGAACCCCTCTAGGGAAGTTTTCTTGTCTGTCTCTTTATTCAGATTCCCACATTGTTCATTCATTGTTTTCATCCTATCCTTTAGTTCTTTCTCTTGGTTTTCCTTTATCTACTTAAGTATTTTAAGCATTGTTTTTATGGTGGTCTTCCTTGATGGCGCCTGATTTTTATCTTGTTCCTTTGGATGGGCCATCATTTCCTGTTTCTTTATCTTGCAGTCTTTTGTTGCACATTCTACATTTTAATATTTCAAAGTGTTAACTGTGGGATTAGTCCCTGACTGCCTTTTCCTTAAGTTTCTGTCCAGTTGGCGATATGACAGAGATTTCCTGTTTCCCAGGAGCTAACAAAAATGAATAAACCATGGCAAAAAAAAACCCTTTCATGGTCTTTGCATATTGGCTGTTGTTTCTTCTTCAGAGTTTTGCCATCATACTGAGAAGATCTGCCCAAGGCAAATGTGAAGTGCAGGGTCCTCTCTGCTTTTCCTGAGCCTGTGTCTCGTCCGGGGTTTGCACTTGCTCGCAGCTTGTTTCAGAAATCCCAGTGCCCTCTCCCCTCCTGTGAAGTGGCCCTCACTGCTTCTGGGTGCCCTGTTCTGTGGCTGAGTGCAGGTGCTCCTTTGTCCCGGGCCTCTTCGGCTGACTGGTGCTGCCTGCAGGGCATGCTCCGGGGCGAGCTGGAGTGTGCTGGGTCAGCCCCTCAGGCTGCCACCGACCGGTTACTCTGGTCCTGGGACAGGGCCAGGGACCCATGACAGGAGCGCAGGCTGGCTCCACACCACGCCACGGGGCCTGGGGGGGCCCGCAAGGGCGCCACAGCCTGTCCTGCCAGTTTACCGGGCACCTCTCTTGATTTGGCACCTGCCCAGTTCCTGCAACACTTAACTCAGCATTTTGAGCAAAACGGCTTTGCCATTTTGCTTGTTGTTCAAAGTTGAAGGGGGGTGGCACCCTGGAGGTCTCGTGCCTCCATCTTGGTTGACCGAAAGCCGAGGCATCGCAAGAGATTGAGATTTATGTGATTTTTTCTTTGTGGTTTCAAGTTTATGTCATTCTTTAAAATGACTTTACAATAGCAAGATTTTTAAAAATGCATCCATATTTTTCTTTCTCTCCTTTAATGCAAACTGGTTTAATCATTGAGGTAGGGTTTGTCAGTAAGCGTGTGGTTTTTTAAGCCAGTCTCCGATATTTAGAGACACTTATGTCAGACTGTCTCTTTTACCAGCTCATGATCCCAGGTTAGGGGTAGGGTGGGTTCAGGACTTGGCTTTTTGTTTATTCCCTCTCAAAACCAGCTGCTTTATTTCACCCCCACCCCCAGATCGACCTGATGCCCCATGACCTGATCACCCAGCTGCTGCGCGTCCTGGCCATTGAGACCAAGCAGGAGAAGGCCATGGTCCACGCGGACCCCACGGAGCTCACGCTCAGCGGCCTGGAGGCCTTCTCTTTCGACTACGTGGTCAAGTGGCCCCTGTCGCTCATCATCAACAGGTGAGGGCCGGCTGCGCAGGGGCTCCGGGATGTTTCTCTGGGTTTGCCAGGATGGAAGGCAGCACCCGTGCCTCACTCTGTGCAGTTTGCAGAAGCTCCGTGTCTTTCCAGGCCAGTGGGCATTGAACAGAGCACGGGTGACCAGTGTGCTGCAGCGCTCGCCGTTGACAGCACGGGCCCCGCCTGTGCCGGCCGAGCGCGCGCTCAGGCCGGCACAGCCTGAGGTCAGCCTTGCACTTGCCCCCTAGGAAAGCCCTGACGCGCTACCAGATGCTCTTCAGACACATGTTCTACTGCAAGCACGTGGAGCGGCAGCTGTGCAGCGTCTGGGTCAGCAACAAGACTGCCAAGCAGCACTCCCTGCATTCCGCCAAGTGGTATGTGCGGGCCCCGGGGGAAGCGGGCTGCTGAGGTTCGTTAGCCCTTAACTCTTCGCCTCTCAAGCCCACCCCTTGCCGAGTGCTGGCAGCCGCAGCACCTCCTTGGGCAGCGCACAGGGGACGCAGCTCTGCCCTTCACACTCTTCGCAGCTCTGCACCAGCCCCAGTCTGCAGGCGCAAGCCCTGCCCGTTGCTTGGGAGGTGCTGGCTCTCCTTGTGGGCGCTGGGCCGGGGGCGGTGCGACGCTCGCACCGCGATCACGTGCACCCTTCATGGCGCACTGTGTGACCCTTGAGAGTCACATCACATGTTGGTCGGTGGCACCGAGTGTCATCTGAAGACAACATCGACCACTGAAACTTTTCGGGTTCATTGGAAGACGGTGTCCTGTGTCCCCCGGTGCTGGCTATTGGTGGCTGCCCTGTGATTGTCCTTTGTGCTCCCCCAGGTTTGCTGGCGCCTTCACTCTACGACAGCGGATGCTGAATTTTGTCCAGAATATTCAGTACTACATGATGTTTGAGGTGATGGAACCAACCTGGCACATCCTTGAGAAAAACCTGAAATCCGTGAGTTGTAGCTTCGTGTCTTTCAAAATGTAGAAGGCTCCATACTGTCCAGGCCACGTTTGACAGCGAGGGTCTTGAGAGAGCAAAGTGCAGTTGGGTGTGAAGGATGCGAGTGCATGAGCACTGCCCCAAGACTCTGCTCTCCCCCTCCTATTGGAGAGAAGCAGGGAGTACCCCACACCTTGGGAGCCAGATACTGTGCAGAGGGGGCTTCTCTCCAGACCCTGGAGATCCCAGTGTGTGTGTGTGCAAGAGAAAGCGCCACTTCCTCCCGCGCCGCGTCAGAGTTGCGCTGTCACCTGGCACGGCTGCCTTCTGGGAGTCCTCCCTGCAGCAGGGAGCCCGGAGCCCTGGGCCCCCCGGCACACCCACCGCAGCACGGTCCAGGCCCACCCAGGCCCCCTCGGGCCCCGTCAGCATCAGGACGTTCTTGAAAGAGAAGGTCTTTAAGAACCACAAGGTCGGTGCTTCTGTGGCGCAGGCAGTGTTGTTTTCTCTTGGTGGTATCCTGAAGTTTCCCCCACAAAGACCACAGGAGCCTTTAAAAATCGAAGCCAGACAGAAGTGTGGAAAGCAGAGCTGAAGGCACAGGAGTGTCTGCCCCGTGCAGTGGCACGTTCTGGGGCCGACGCGGCCGCCCTCACCATGACCCCCCACAGGCCTCCACCATCGACGACGTCCTGGCCCACCACACGAGCTTCCTGGACAGCTGCCTCAAGGACTGCATGCTCACCAACCCCGAGCTGCTGCGTGTCTTCTCCAAGCTCATGTCCGTGTGCGTCATGTTCACCAACTGCATGCAGGTGCGGCAGGGCAAGGGCGCGCGCCTGTGGGCGCCCCGCCGCCCCCCGGCAGGTTCTCCGTGGTGGCGCTGGTCTATTGTTGGGTTCAGCCCACTTTCTGACTGTCTTGGTTCTCGTTTTGTCGGGATTTGAACTATTCAATTCAGTAAAGTATTCGGTATTGTCATAAGCAGTTGCCCAAAAACTATGTCATGGTTGGCTGGAAAGAGGGGCCCTTGGATCAGCTGGGGTTTGTGGAGCAGCGTTGGGAGGAGGGGCGCTTAGAGGCCGCGGGTCGGAGGCGGGGGTGGAGGCGGGGATGGAGGTGACGGGTGCCTCGGAGGGCGGGAGGAGTGGAGCAGATTCCAGACATTCGGAGCCATATTCGGTTCCCTGACAGGCGAAAGGCCACAGAAAGAAACTGACTGCAGAAGTCCTCATTCGCCAGTGCCGTGGAGGGTGGTCTGGGATTTGGGGGCTCGGCCCAGCCCCTGGCCCCTGCAGTTCCTTGTGCGCCAGTGGCCAAGGCCATGCTGCGTGGGCCCTGGGACACGCCTTGTCTCTGGGGGCCAGAGTGCCATGGCCGGAACAGACAAAGTACTTTTATGTCCTCCACGCGTACCCCAGAGGTTTACCCAGAGCATGAAATTGGACAGTGAGCTGGGCCGCCTGACGCTGGAGCACGGGACAATGCTGGGGCCGCCCACGGAGGCCGAGCGGGCCGAGGAGAGCGCCAAGAAGAGGCTCGCCCAGAAGGTGGGTCTGGGCTTGCTCCAGAGACCCAAGAAAGGACGTCCTTAAAGTCGGGCTCCAGCGTGAGCTGTGAGGAGCCCCCGTCCCAACCTCACTCCACCCCGCCCAGGCGGCTGTGGCCACCCCGGGGGCCATGGGGCTGTCACCATCGTGGCTGGCCCCAGGCTAAGCTGGCCAGTGGCTCTCCAGCTCAGACCAGCCCAAGGGCCGACACATCTGAGGACAGGCTCCAGGCGCGTCCTTCCTTGTGCCGAGGCGCACCGGGGAGCATGGTGTGAAGTCACGGGACTGGGGCATGGCCACAGCTGGCCCTGGCCCTTTTTTCTGAGGTGGGGCCTGGAGAAACCTCCAGCCCACTGTGTGTGGGCTAGAGGGTCCCAGTAGCATAAAGTGTCCGGGCCTCAGGTACTTCTTACGGTGCCCTGATTTCTTACTTTTTATCATGTGAAAATTTCCAGGGACCCATTTCTCAAATTAGTATTTTAAAAAAAGATGAGAAAGGAAACCAGCTTGCACAGAACAGCATGCAGAGGTGGGGCCAGGGGTCGACCAGGGCGGGGTCTGCAGGGCTGGCAGCTTTCCTTTCAGTGCCTGGCTGAGCACGTGGACGCCCCCCAGCTGACCGCGGGGTTCGAGGCCACCGTCAGCAAGTTTGACAAGAATTTCTCGGCCCACCTGCTCGACCTCCTGGCGCGGCTGAGCGTGTACAGCACGAGTGACTGTGAGCACGCCGTGGCCAACGTCATCTCCAGGTAGGGCGGGCACCCCTGCGCGCCACTCCTTCCACCAGCTCCGCATCTGCCCCCAGCTCCCCGGAACTCCTCGGGTCCTGCCTGCCCCTGTGGCTTGTCCCTTGGCCCATCCCTGCCTCCCTCCCCGGGCTGAGCGCCCCTACTTCCTCCTTCCCCCCACGTCCCACCAGCACTTGAGAAGCCCCTTGGTTGTCGTCCCCACCCTCGGGGCATGATGGTCCTAGGAGGGGCCCCCGGTGACAGGCCCAGCTGGTCCGACCGAGTGAGCAGAGGCCAGGGCCCCGTCCAGGACGTCAGGTCATGAGGGGAAGGGCAGGAGGCCAAGCGGGGGGCGGGGCACAGCAGTGAGGGCAGTGCACGGCGGTGGCCCCTCGGGCCGAAAGACTTCCTGTGTGCTCCATTCTGTTTGGAAGGGCCCTGTCCCATCTGAGAGCAGGGGTGCAGCATTGGGGGCTGGGAAAGGGGGCGCCTGCAGGGTGGGCCCCAGACCTGACTGGGCCTCGTGGGGTTGGGATGTAGCCAGGGTAGGAGCGTTTGGACGTGCAGAGAAGGTTGGGAACCACCTGGAGCTGCCGAGGCCGAGAGGCTGGGCCACCGCGCATCCACGCCTGCGGCTCCGGCTCCACGGGCCGGGTGGGAGAGCACGCGGGGCCGAGGCAGCGTCTCAGCAGATGGCCCCACACTGGCTGCAGCGCCGGGGGTCGGCGCCTTGCTTCCTCAGTGGGAACACCCACGTTCCGTGGGCGGCAGTGCCTTGGCGACTAGGGGGGTCCCAGGACCGCCTCCTGGCGTGGCATCGGTGCTGAGCAGTGGGTCCCCTGTAGCCCCCAGCCCCGGTGCTCAGCTCAGGAGGCCACAGTGCTGACCCAAACACCGAAGACCCTGGGACACGCCTGTGCGTAAATGTTAGAGGTGCGGGTGGTTTTGCGTCCGTTCCCACGTTGTGTGAGTCCCAACCTCAGAGCTTCTCAGGAGCAGCGAAGGCTCCAGGGCAGGGGCTGAGGGCCCGACACGGGAGCCCGCCTTGAGAGGCTGCCGCGCGCCCATCGTGGGGTGGGGCCGGGACCCCCGCCGCTGCTCCACGCTCCTCACTGCTTCACGCAGGCACGATCTGAACCGTGGCATCCTCTGCTGTGGCGGCTGTGTTTGTATTCTCCGGGAAGAGCTCTGAACCTGCGCCTTTGTTTCCTCCACAGGCTGGATTTCAACGGCTTCTACACAGAGCGCCTGGAGCGTCTGTCAGCAGAAAGGAACCAGAAAGCCGCAGGCCCAGGGCCCGGCCCGCGCGGGCCTCCACTACCCGCGCCCAGAGTCGCGGTCCCTGCACAGTGAGCCTGCGGCTGCCTCTCACACTTGCAGCCGAGTCAAAGGACATCCCAGAGGCCAGTGGCCTCCAGGACAGATGACCTCAGGCGCTTTCACCAGCCCAGAGCGTGTTGCTCTCATTAAACAAAGCCCCAGCTACCGTGCGTCTCCGCCTGCCGTCTCCTCCCTTGACATGCGGTTTTGGCCAGGGGGCGTCTCCGTACACTCACCCGGCTGCTTTTAAGGAATCCCTTTAGTTTGGCTGGCATTTTGGCCTCGAGCAAAAAGAATATGTAAACACTAAACACGTGGCGATTGAGAAACCCTGCAAGAGAACCGGAAGGGATCCTGTTTGGGGCCTGGGGCCTAGACCCAGGCCATGACCCCTGCCCTGGGAAGCTGGGGCTGAGCTCCGGAAGGGGCCGGCAGCTGATCCAGCGGCGTGTCCTCTGGAGGGCTCGTCATTGCGGCGCCATGCGCTGTAGGAGCTCGGTTCCCAGGCAGGAGGCGATACCTCACGTCCTGTGTCGAGATGGGGGTGGCCACACCCAGCAGAGGTGGAGGGTCGGCAGGCCTGGGGCAGGGGCTTCTGGAGGCCGCCCTCCCCTGTCCCTTCCCGGGGCGAACCTGGCTCCTCACTTGTCGGAAGACTAGCCGTTCTCTGCCTCTTAGCGTCCTGGGGTGCGCGGTGCCCGGCGGCACCCCATCACTCGGTGCTTTTGCAGCCGAGGGCGGCTGACAGTGGTTGTGCCATCCCTTGGATTCTGCCCCCTCAGCGGTCACGCGCCCTGGGTGCCTCCGGGCCGGGCCAAGCCCGCTTCTTCCTGCCGAGTGGTGCCTGTGTGCTTTTCAGCGTTCACGCTTGGCCAGGTGCAGCAGCTGCCTGGCGGAGCGCGGGGGCTCTCCACAGGCATGCGGGCCTGGGTCGCACACGGGGGCTCGGTTCCAGCCCAGGCTGCCTCCTCTCCTAACTCGCACGTGCAGCTCGACCCCGAGTAAACGCTTGTCTGCCTTCTCAGATAAGCCCCTGTGCTCACGGGGGGGCACTTGCCAGCCAGCCCCCAGCTTGGGGGTCCTTGGCCTTGGTTCGAGGCTCCGGGTCTGGGTGTCGGGGCAGTGGGGAGAGGGCCTCACAGCTGTGCAGCCGAGCAGGTGGAGGTCAGTCAGAGGCGCCCGGCGTGGGGCTCGGTCAGCTTGCCGTGGGTTTCCCTCCAGTTGTGCATGTGCAGGGGCGTGAACTCCCCTTCCCAACAGCAAGCACGGCTAAGAAAGGCATAGAATCACCAGATTTTTGGTTTGCACGGCATTGTTTTAGAACACGAGCCCCGCATGCGAGCTCACGGGTGGGAGACGGCGTGCTCGGCTCCAGCCTGAGCCTGCCCTGAGGCGGCTCCCACTGCTGGCCACCGGCAGGGCGTGCTCCTCAGGGGCCTGCGGCCTTTCGTCTGCCTTTGGGGGGGGCAGGCAGGTCATAGTCCTTGCAGCCAACGTGGGGTGCCCTTTACCCCAGCTCAAACGCTTTGGCCCTCCTCATCCCAGCCTCATTACTTGAGCTTTGATCTTTGGCCTGGGGACCTGACAGCACGCCCTCCCACCTGCCCTGTCCCCAACAGGCCTGTCGCCCCACAAGACAGCCCCGGGCAGGCACAGGGAAGCAGTCAGTGGAGGCAGCGGCTCCGGAGCCAGCCTTGGTCCGGTGCCCTTCCTGCCCCTCAGTCCTCCCTGCTCCAGGAGTCAGGCTGAGGGGGGACCGCTGCCCCCTGCTGGCAGGCGCAAGGGTCTGACGTTCCTGCGTCCGGTTTAGGCTGGGGCGGCGTGGGGGCAACCACAGGGCCACCGGTCTGGAAGCTCCAGTGGAGCCGTTGCTGGCTGCAGCCACGGAAGACGCCACCGCGGAGGGCTGCATGCAGGCCTTGGCTGGGCCCGGGCGGGCGCCCTCTGCTCCGTGGGAAGAGACAACAGGCTGAGTCCACTAGCGCAGGAGGCGCAGGCCTTGCCTGCCAGGCCCTGAAGCAGGCTTGGCCAGGCCACGGGGCGGGTGGCCTCCCCA
Organism: Tolypeutes matacus; assembly: GCA_026826555.1. NCBI lineage: Eukaryota > Metazoa > Chordata > Mammalia > Cingulata > Chlamyphoridae > Tolypeutes > Tolypeutes matacus. Next base: position 627,709 of record JAKSZT010054542.1, on the reverse strand, counting down.
GCCCGCGGGGGCAGCGCGTCACCTGGCTGGACCCCACCTGTGGGCCAGGCCCCAGCCTGTGAAGCCGTCCCCCACCTGCTCCCACCTGCTCCGGAGCCGCCTCCGGAGCCTGCTGGATGAAGTCTTTCACAAGGTACTTCCTAGGCCGCGTCTCCCCCTTCGCAGGTGTCCCTTCCGTCGGCCGCCCGTCACTTCCTGCCAGCTCAGACCCGGTCTCCCGAGCTCCGGCCAGCCTGCGCCCCCTGCCCCTGCTGTGCTTGGTGCTCAGAGTCCCTTCTCGTCCGTAGAAGGAAGGGCACCTGCCGTGGGGGAAACTTAGAGAAGAGATGGGGGTGCCCACCTGCCTGCCGGCTGGCCCCCACCCACCTCTCCCTCACCAGCCTTAGTCCAGAGCCCCCAACCCTGCGTGGGCCCTGCCAGACCCCCCTGCCTTGCCCACCCATCTGGCTCACTGCCTGAGGCCTGGGGCAGTGACAGGACGTCTGGAAGTCTCAGGCTCCTGACCTGGCTTGACTTGCCCTTTGACCCAGGGCAGGCCCCTCCCGCTGCCTGGCCCTGGAATGAGAAGGGGTGCCCAGGGGGCACCGGGGGGCCTGAGCTCAGGACGGGTGGAAGCAAGCAGAATGGTGATGCTGGGTGGGGGCAGGGGCTGCCTCGGACCCCTGCGTAGCAGCTGCACCTTAGGTCAGGGCTGGGGGGGGTAGGAGTTGCCCTGGGGGTGGCTTCGGGTCCCCAGTTTCTCATCCGCACAAATGGGGAGAAAGGCCCTCACTAAATCGGCCTGCGCTGATGATGCTCCAGCCACGAGCTGGACGTGGGACTCGCCCAGGAGCTCGCAGCCCCACGGGGGACCCGTGTTCCCCGTAAGAGCCCCTCCCCCCAGGAAGCGCGTTGGGCCTCGGCCGGGGAGGAGGAGCGGCTGGGGAGGGGGCTGCAGGCGGGAGGTCCCTTAGGGGAGCAGGTCAGCTAGCGGGGAAGCCCCCGCGGCCGGGGACGTAGGAGGGGGAGAGGAGGGGCTGCTCCGCCCTCCTGGCCGCTCGTGGGGCCGATTGGCTGCGGGGGCGCCTGGGGCGGGGCGCGCGGATTTGCTGCCCAGCAGGCAGTGCCGGGGCCAGACGGTGCCCCACGCCGAGCCGGGCCCGCAAGCTTCGGTTCCGGCGCCCCGTCGGTGGCTCCCCAGGCCATGCGTGCCTTCGCCTTCTGGGTGCCCGGTGCGCTCTGGCTACAAGGTGAGTCCTCGGCTCCCAGGAAGTCGCGGTCCTGGGCACGGCTCAGGGCAGGGGTGGGCTCGCGAGGACCGCCTGCTGCCCAGCCCAGGGGTCGCGCCCTGGCCCCAGCGAGCAGTTCCCGTGGGCTCGGGGCTCCCGGCCCTCCCCGCACCCCCAGCCGGCTTGGCGCGGTCGTGGCGGGTCCCTGGCGCCGGGGCGGTAATTCAGCAGAGGCCAGGGCTGGGGCAGCGGGGACCCTCGGGAGGAAACTACGAGGAAAGGCTTTCTCCCCAGCCTTGCCCTGACCACACCGCTTCCGAAACGGGGTGCCCCAGGCGTGGGTTTCGGGCTGACTAGGGTGGCTCCACGCGCTCTCCTCTCCTGGGACCCGCCTGCACTCTTGGGGGCGTTGCCCACTCTCTCTGGGACCTTCTGGGCCGGCCGGGAAGTGGGGGCGAGGAGCTGGGCCTGCCCTCGGGGTGCCTGGGTGCCCACATCTACACCCTTCTGGGGACACCCCGGCTCCTCCCTGCCACCTCTCGTCCGCTGGCTTCCTGAGGTTTAAAACACCATGGTTGTGCAAAAGCGTCACTCACTTTTTAAAAGAGGAAGAAAAAGCACTTCCCTAGGCCTGGACGACCCGTGGCCAATCAGCTGGCTCAAAGGCACCGAAACCTGAAACTCGGGTGTGACCTGCGGGGCATTCCCTTAGCCCTTGCCTGCAGGGAGTCCTGTTAGCCCCCACCCCTGCACCACTAGTTGCAATTATGTCACCCGATTATGTCAGGTCACCTCTGGGTGCCGGGTGGGACAGACCCCAGGGCCAATGGACTCAGTTCCAGACCCCAGGGGAGGGGCCCAGGAAGAGCTGGGCCAGGAGCCCAGGGGCCAGTGGTCTTTTCTATGGGACCCCCACTTGGGCAGGGGGTCCAGATCTGTCTCCTATCGCCAAAGCTGCGGGGTGGGGCTGGGGACAGGTGTGGGTGGGTGGGCCATGCTGGGTTGTTGGGGAGGGGCGTGCCGGGCAGATCGGCAGGCCCGCCCACCTGGCTGACCCCTCCCACAGTGATAGCCTCCGCACCCCCCCTGGCCCACGTGGAGCGGTATGAGGTGGTTCGGCCCCGGCGCCTGCCAGGACCCCGGGAGCGGGAGCGCAGAGCGCTGCCCCCAGGCTCAGTAAGTCTGGCCCTGCACTGGGTGCTGCTGGCCCCCGGTGGGTGGAACCGTGCCCCAGCCTTTGTGGGGGGCTGGCTTTTAGGGCTGAGGTGGGCTGCCTGTGGTTATGGAGGAGGCTGGACTCAACAGACCCCTGGGGGGCTTCACCCGATTGGGCCTGCCTCTGTCCCCGGGTGGGGCCACGGGCACCGCCCCTTGCCTCACCGGCTTCCTTCCTCCTGCCCTGCCCTGAGGGAAGACCCTGGGGCACCCGGGGAGCTGTGGGGGCTGCAGGGAGGGCTTGGAACCCAGACCGCCTGCCTGTCAGCAGGACCCTTGCCAGCCCAGGCTGGGGGCCGAGGAGGAGGGGAGCAGCGGCAGGCCCCGGGGCCACTCCCCAGTTTCTCTTGGCTCAGGGTTCCGCTTTATCACCAGTGCTGGCTCACCCGCCTGCATCCCTGGGATGTGACATATCTTCCTTGGGGCACTTGGGAGGGGCTGGGATTCCCGGGGTTGGGGAACCAAGAGGGGCTTGGTGGGCTGCCCCAGGGTGAGCCTGGAAGAGTGGGCACCCCGCCTGAGGGGCAGCACCAGGGTCAGCCCCACGGAGGTTTGCGGTGGACGTGGCCTCGGTAGGGCCCTGACCCCGGGCCCCGCCCCCATCGCCTGCCCAGGCCCTGTACCCAGAGAGCGTGCGCTACCTGCTCGAGGTGGAAGGGTCCAACTTCACTCTGCACCTGCGGAAGAACAGGTGAGCAGGGGCCTGGGGTCCCACCTGGCCGAGCCCACAGCACAAACCCACCTCCATGTGCACTAGAGCACCAACCCTGTGCCCCAGTACAGCCCCCCAGCACCCCTGCCTCCTCCCAGCCTTCTCTCCCTGCCGAGGGGCCGGGCAGCCAGCAAGCTCTCTTCCAGGGACCTGCTGGGCTCGAGGTACACGGAGACCTACACGGCCGCCAACGGCTCTGAGGTCACGGAGCAGCTGCAGGAGCAGGTAGGGCAACGCCGGGTGGGGGGTGCAGCTCAGGGAGGGCCTGCAGAGCCCCTCACTCTCCTCTCCTGCAGGACCACTGCCTCTACCAGGGCCACGTGGAGGGCCACCGGCACTCAGCTGCCAGCGTCAGCACCTGCGATGGCCTCAGGTGGGTGTGCAGACCTGGGACGTGCGGCAGTGCGGGGCCTGCAGTGCTCTCCCTCGCCCTGCGGAGAAGCTGTCAGGCGGAGGGCACGGGCGTGCGGGGGGTGCGCACAGCGCTGGGGTGAGGCCTTGCAGACCTGGGCAGCCCTGCCCAGCCCCCCTTCTGCGCCCCCGGGGCCTGGGGGTCTCCAGCCCACAGTGTAGAGTGGGCTCCTGCTGGGCGGGGCGCCCTCAAAGCCACTGCGCACCTGGCCCTCGTTCGCAGGGGCTTTTTCCAGGTCGGCTCAGCTGTCCACCTGCTCGAGCCCCTGGGTGAGGGCGGCGAGGAGGGGCTGCACGCCCTCTACCAGGAGAAGCACCTGCGGCAGGAAACCAGGACCTGCGGGGTCAGCCACGAGAGCCTGGAGGACACCCTGGGGCCTCGCAGCTTGGCAGCCTTCAGGTCCCGGGTGAGTGGGAGACCCCGTGCTCAGCCTGTCCCCCTGCTGCCCCGTGCCCCAGGGGCTCACCCAGCAGCTGCAGGAAAGGCTCCCTGGGTGGCCTGGGCCTTCCCGACCTCCCTGGACGGTCAGTGGGTGGTGACCGGGGCTGTGGCCACTTGGACTGGGGCTCACGGCTGCTTGCCGCCTGCTCCCAGGGCCAGCCTATGTCCCGAGAGACCCGCTACGTGGAGATCTACATGGTCACGGACAGCGCAGAGGTGCGGGGTTGGGGCGGGGGCTGGTGGAGGAGGGGCGGCCGCCGGCCCCGGCTGAGAGCCTCTTCCCGCAGTTCCAGAGGGCTGGCAGCCGAGAGGCCGTGCGCCGCCGCGCCATGGAGGTGGTGAACCACGTGGACAAGGTGGGGGCAGCGTCCTGCCCGCTGGGGCAGAGGCTCGCTGGAGGGGCTGCCCGGGGCTCTCCCCTTGGCGGCCGGGGCCCACTCGGGCCAGGCACCATCCAGCCCAGTAGAAACCCTAGCGTGGGAGTGGGTGCAGCTAACTGGGGAGAGAGGAGAGGGGTTTCCTGAACCGGCCCTGAGCCCACGGTCTGGCCTAGTGGCCTGCGCGCCCCTCCCCGGCCGCACCCACCCGCCGTGGGCAGAGCCTGGAGAGGGCTCTATTCTCTGCAGCTCTACCAGGCTCTGAACTTCCGCGTGGTCCTGGTGGGCTTGGAGGTGTGGAGTGGCAGGGACAAGTTCTCCGTCAGCAGCACCGCCGAGGACACGCTCAACGCCTTCCTGGCCTGGCGGGCCACGGACCTGGCCGGGCACCAGCACGACAACGTGCAGCTCATCACGTGAGTGGGCGGGCCGAGCCCCAGGGGGCGGGGCACAGGCCCCGTGGGAGGCAGGGAGAGGGGCGAGCGCCAGGGGGGCCGCCTCACGCGCTGGTTTTTCAGGGGCATCGACTTCGCCGGCAGCACCGTGGGGCTGGCCAAAGTGGCCTCCATGTGCACCCGCAGCTCCGGGGCCGTGAACCAGGTGCGAGGAGCACCGCCGGGGTCTGCTGCCGGGCGTGGGCGGGCGCGCGGGAAGCCGCAGAGACCGCCGCCTGGCGCCGGCCAGGGCTGGATGTGCCTGCGGTTAAGAAGTGTGTTGGGTGGGGAGGCGCGGACCCTGGGCCTGGCAGGGGCAGGGGGGCGGGGCAGCCGCGCTTGACCCAGCCCCTCCCGCAGGACCACAGCGACAACCCCGTGGGCGTGGCGTCCACCATGGCCCACGAGCTGGGCCACAACCTGGGCATGGACCATGACGAGAACATCCCGGGCTGCTACTGCGCCGTGCAGGGGCGCCAGGGCGGCTGCATCATGGCCGCCAGCCTCGGGTGAGGTCCGCGCCCTGGGCCCTGCGCTGCTCCCTCCCCACCATCCCCTCCCCCGCCCCCGCCGAGTGTCCAGCCCTGCAGACTGGTGGCCTGGGGGGAGGGCAGGTGGCAGCTCACAGCCAGGACCCTGAGGGGCCGCGGGCGCCTTTTGGCTGGAGCTGGGGGGGCGGCCCGACACGCCCTCCCCCAGATGCCCTCCTGGTACGCACCCTCCCCGGGGCCGCCTGCTGACGGGCGCCCCCTCGGCAGCACCGTGTTCCCCAGGACGTTCAGCCACTGCAGTGTTGGAGACCTGGAGACATTCGCGGAGAAGCCCCAGGCAGGGTGCCTGGGGAACCCCCCGGACCCCGAGCGGCTGGTCGGCGGCCCCGTGTGCGGGAACGGGTTTCTGGAGCGTGGGGAGCAGTGTGACTGCGGCCCGCCCGAGGTACGCTGCACTTCCTCGCCGCGGCACAGGGGTGGCCGGGCACCAGCGTGGGGACGGCGCCCGGCATTCCAAGTGCGCACTCCCGATGGGCACTGCGGGCTGCCCCCTTGCACCAGCCTCTCAGCCCAGCGTGGGCCGGTTGGCTGGACAGACCCCTGCAGGCGCGCTGACCCCCCCAGCCGGGCCCCACGCCTGGGGGCTAGAGGCACTGGGGGGGCTGCAGCACAGCCATGCAGAGATTGGGCCTCGGTTTACCTGGTGCCCCCTCCCAGAGCTGCTGGGGAGTCCTCGCCCCCCTGAGTGGGAGGACCCCACGAGGGGCTGGGCCAGCTGCTGGGGAGAGGTCCTGGCAGAGCGGCCCCCGCGGACCTGACCACCCCACCCGCAGGCATGCAGTGACCCCTGCTGCAACGCCACCTCCTGCCGCTTGGCCGAGGGTGCCACGTGCGCCCACGGCGCCTGCTGCCAAGGGTGCCAGGTGAGCCGGAGCCCGAGACTAGGGGGGTGGCAGGCCCAGAGGCGGGAGGCCACGGAGCGGCTCCTGGGTGTGTCGGGGCCGCCGTTCCTGCGTGAGCCCCACTTGCTCCTGTGGGCAGGTGAAGCCAGCCGGGGAGTCGTGCCGCCCCCCCAAGGACGACTGTGATCTCGAAGAGTTCTGTGATGGCCGACAGCCGGTGTGCCCCGAGGACGCCTTCCAGGAGAACGGCTCGCCCTGCCCCGGGGGCTACTGCTACGACGGGCGCTGCCCCACGCTGGACCTGCGGTGCCAGGCGCTGTGGGGGCCCAGTAAGGCAGCTAGGGGGGCTCATCCTCTGGCGCAGCCGGCCCCTCTGGCCATGACCTCACTGGCATGCTCACCTGTGCCCCATTCCCACCCCCAGGTGCGTGGAGCGCCGCAGAGACCTGCTTCACCTACGATGTCTCGGTGCCCTGCAGGGTCCATGTCCTCAGCAGAGGCTTGTGAGTCTCCTGCCGCAGGAGTCCCCACGGCCTCGTGGGTGGGGCGGGAGGCTGCTCGTGCAGCAGGGGGTTCCTGCAGCCCTGGGCAGCGTCCCCACGGAGCCGGCTCCATGGCTGTTCCTCTGTCCACAGGGTCAACAAATGTGGCATCCTGTACTGTGTGGGGGGCCAGAAGCCTCTGGCGCGGGGGTCCTGCAGCTTCTCCCTGCCCTCTGCCCACTGTGACGCACTCTTAATGGAAAACCTGGCTGCCTACGAGGCGGTGCCAGACGGCACGCGGTGTGGGGAGCGGAAGGTGAGGCTCTAACCCGCTCTCACTGGCGTCACAGCACCGGGGTCTGCAGGGGGCCCGGGGGCGCGCTTGCCCCGGGTGAGAGGTCCAGGGCGGGGCCAGGCCTCCAGGGCATGCTTTGGAGAGTGGGTGCCGAGCCCCACTCCCAGCGATGGTTGTCTGAGAACCCCACCGCCCCCAGGTCTGCTGGGGAGGACGCTGCGCGGAGCTCCAGGTGTACCGGTCCCAGAACTGCTCCGCCAAGTGCGGCGGCCACGGGGTAGGTCGGGCTCCTGGACGACACCCTCCTGCGCCGGTGTGGGGCGCCGCAGGCTGGCTCGTCCATGGGACTCGGGGGCAGGCCAAGGGCGCCAGCAGACCTGGAGGGTCTGGGGGTCTGACCCCGTGGGCCAGCTGCCGGAGCCAGCGGGGGCCGAGGCCTAGGCCCTCCTGGAGCCGGGCGGTCAGGGCCTTCAGGCACCGCCTACCCCATGCCCCTGTCCAGCTGCTTGCCCTGGTCAGCCGTGCACAGGTACACACACTCCTCACACATGCACACGCACATGCAACTCCTCATACATGCGTGCTCTCACGCACGCACACGCTCCTGGGCTTCTACTGGAGCAGGAGGAACCCGAGCAGCCTGATTTGAAACGTGCCCCGAGCATCGTGATTCCGAGAGGCAAGTCTCTACCCCTGGGCAGAGGCCGAGAGGCCCCGTCACGGGGAGGGGCCCGGCCGCAGCCCCAGAGCAGCCCACCGTGAAGCAGCCCCTCCCTGTGCCTGGCGGCCAACAGTGGCCCCCAGGCTGGGTCCCTCCCCGGAGTCCAGCGCAGGCGCCTCTGCTACTGACATGTTGAGGGTGCTGCTGGGGGCAGCCCGGCCTTCACCTGCCCATGAGGGTCACAGGTGTAGCGAGCAGGTGCGGCCTGCCGAGCGCCGCCCTGACGGCTGTGCCTCGCAGGTGTGCAACCACAAGGCCGAGTGCCACTGCCACCAGGGCTGGGCCCCACCTCACTGCGTGGAGCTGCTGACCGACGCGCAGGCAGGTAAGGTGTAGGAGCCCCCGCCCAGGCGCCCCGATGGGGGTCTGAGCTGCCTGGGGGTCCTGCGTCTTCCCGGGACCTGGGCAGGTGCCCGTGCTCCCCACTCTTTGTGAGACTGACGGCTGGGCGGGGGGCCTGAGGTTCCCAGGGGGTCCCTTGCTCCAGCCCAGGGCCGCCCTCCCCGCGGCGCAGCCTCTGTGCGGCTGCCTCCCGGCTGCGCTGAGGGATGGGCTGTGCCTCTCCACAGCGTCCAGGAGCCTGCCCGTGGGCGTGCTTGTGGGCGTGCTGCTCCTGGGTGCCGCGCTGCTCGGCCTGGTCGCCGCTGTGGTCTGTCGCAGGGCCCAGGGTGGCGTCCAGAAGAGGTGAGGGCGCGCCTGCCGGGCACCCCCTTTGCTGCCCTCAGAGGGAGGAGCAAAGACCCCCCAGCATAGGGCTCCCCCTGACCTGCCTGCACCCCAAGGGGTACAAGGACACAGGAATTGCTGCTCCCAATTTGGGGGAACCCACTGCTCTGGTCTCCTCACTGTTCGTCTCACCCGGCTGTGACCCTGCACCGCGCAGGCCGGTCGCAGGGGTGGCAGGAGCTGGGAGGGGCCCTGCCCAGACTCGGGAGGGGGCACACAGGAGGACCCCGAGCCCAGAGCCCGAACCCCTCGGACCTGAAGACACCGCTCACTGTGTCTGTGGCCTTCTCCCCCAGGAACCTGGCTCCCAAGGCCCACACGGGTCTCTCCAACCCCCTGTTCCACCAGGGGGGCAGCAGCGTGCCAGCACCCAACTTGGGCCCCCCAGGGCCGGTCAACGCCACCTCCCCCAGCCAGCCCCTCAGACCCACGGCCCCCTCAAGGACCCCTATGCGGCCACCCCCCGCGGTAAGCACCGGGCACTGCCGTCCTGAGTCCCCGTCTGGGACTGGGGCCTGGACTTTGGTCTTGCAGCCCCAGGCTCCCAGCCATCTGTTTGAGGAGGGCCTGGAGGCGCGGGCGGGACCGGGTTGGGGCCCCCCTGGCCTGTGGGCTGGTGCAGGAACCCCGCCCCACATGAGGGCTGGCTTTTCCTTCCTTGGTGGAAAGTGAGGAGGTCTCAGATCCTAGACTTGGGGGGCGCTGGGGAGGTGGGGGGCAGCCTCGAGGCCCAGGCTTCCCTGGAGGCAGCCTGCCCCATGGGGTGCAGGCTCACCCCTCGTTCTCTCGCAGCCCCCGGCCGCCTTGTCCAGCCCACCCTCCCTGGTGCCCATCTATACCCAGCAGGCACCGGACCAGGTGGGTAGAGCTGGGAGCCCGGGAGGTGGTGGCCAGTTCCGTGAGCCCATGTCGGGGACACTGCTCCTAGAACCCCAGCGTCACGGCCGCTGCCCTCCTGGGAGGCTGGTCAGCCCCAATGAGGAGCGGGGAGTGGGGAGCGGTCCGCAGAGTGGAGGAGGGGCCAGCCGCGTGCCATCTCCATCAGGCCTGGGGAGGGGGGCGAGTGGGGTCCTAACAGCCTCTCCCTTCCGTGATCAGTTCCGATCTGCTCCGCCCACCAAGCCTCACCCGGAGCTGAAACCCAAGCAGGTAGGTGGGAGGGCCCCCTAGAGCCCCCAGCAGACCAGAGCTGCAGGGCAGGCAGGAGGGTATGGGGCTCTTCCCTCTGAGACTGAGGCTCCCGGGACTTGGGAAAACTCTTTGGAAATGTGAGTAACTGGGGCCTTGCAGAGTTTCTGCTTAACTACTGCCCTCCCCCCAACCCAGCCCCTCCCCCTGCAGCACCGGGGTCCTGAGAGCCAGCTCTGTCTGGTTTGCTTTTCTTTCTTCCTTCCAGATCCCAGCCTTCTTTGTATGGAAAAGTTGAAATGCAAAGAAATGCACATTTTAATAGTTAACTCTTAGAGTTAGAGCTTCAAAAGACCAAAATTCTGGCATTTAAGAGTTTTTTTTGGGTGATGTGGGAGGGGGTTGGGGCAGTGAGGAAGAGTGAGCAGCAGCAGGTGGGGAGGGGTCCAAGAGTGGTGACTCTGCCACGTTTGGGCTTTATTTTGGGGGAGAGAGGGGCAGCCACAGAGGGCTTTTCTGTAACAGCTCAGCAAGGGCAGGAGTTTGCTGGCCGGTCTGGGGCAGGCACCTTGGGGGCTCCACAGGAAGGTTCTAGAAGGCTCTAGAAGATAGCTGCAGGCCGGACGAGGGGGCGGGCTGAGGGCGCCAGGACAGGTTGGGTGGCTCCGTCCTCAGCCAGGCCTGCCCCTCCAGGTCGTCAAGCCCACCTTTGCACCGCCCGTGCCTCCTGTGAAGCCTGGCGCTGGAGGGGCCGCGCCTGCCCCGTCCCAGGTGAGCCCTGCCCCCGGTTTACCACTTGGGCACACAGGCACGAGCCCTCTTGCTCGGCCAGCTCTGCCTGCCAGCTTCCCCCGGCTCACTTGGCGGCTGCCGCAGAGGGTGGGGAGGTTTTCTTCTTTAAATTGTGACGCGGTCAGCTTTGGTTGTTATTTGGAAAAGGTGGAAACTCATTAGCTTTAAGATTGTTTTGACTTCCACTTTGAAACTTGCCAGTCTACTGGTTGTCAGTATTGCCGTTATTTTCCTACTGGTGTAAGTGGGAAAGCCTGCCCTTTATTTATATATAAAGTGTAAGCTATTAATATTGTGATTATCTTTATCATCATCGTGGACAGGGCCATTGTGTTGTTATTGCTGGATGAATTTAGTATCTAAATTTTAAGAAATGTGAAAGGAAATAAGAGTGACTTCTGCCCTTTGTAGCAGATGATGTTTAGCCTCAGTTTTCTTTTCCTCCTCCAAGGTGGTTGGCCCAAAGGTTGCCCTGAAACCCCCTGTCCTGAGGAGGTGACCTGGAGCCCCCCGAAGTGCGGGTGTGGGGGTGCCTGTGAGTCTGTTTGGAAGCTGCCTGTGTTCACATGGAAAGAACTGGTGTTGGGACGCCAGCCTGATGCCCACTCAGCCCAGGCCGGCCCGCAGCCTGCGGCCAGCGGGGACTCTGCAGTAGTCTCTCCTCTGGGAGATTACAGCCCATTTTGAGGGCTGAGAAGTCCCCATCCAAGAGTCACCTTCCTTAGGGCCAAGGCCCCAGCTGAGGCCGTGATCTCAGGACACAGGGCTGGGCCTTCCTTGCAGCACTGCACTGCGGGAATGCGTTCGCCCAGGAGCCCCTCGCGGCCAGTCCCTCCTCAGCAGCGTTCCACATTCAGCCCAGCATCTGTGGTCTCCAGGAGGGGGTGGCCATCGTGTTTGGGGTGTGCACAGATGGCCACCGGACTTCCTCTGCTCTGCTCTTGCTTCCTGGCTGCTCCACATCCCTTCTGCTTCCAGGCATGTGTTTACATTGCACGTCAGAAATGGCCTGGCTGGCTGGGGCTTGCCCCCAGGTCGGCTGGTGCTGGGTGTTTCCTTTCCTAAGAGGATATCAGTGAATGGATTGTATCTACATCCTGGCTACAAGTGCCTCAATTTTCAGAGCCTGTTTTCCTTTGAGGTTGACTCTTTAATAATGAAATAACTATTTTATGGTTAAATGACTGACCAAATTCTAAATGATGAGAAACTTTTAAAATCAACGGAAAGGATGCATAATAAACAATGTGTAACTCAGTTACTTTTATAAGATTAAAAATCCAGTTTATGTTAAAAAAGAAATGTATACTGTAAATTTGTAACCTAAAACTATTTATTCCTAACTTTCTCGCTGGGTTTTCATCACAAGCCCTCCTTAACCAGTGAGGTGGAGGAGGCCTGGTAAGATCCAAAGCGCCACTCGGGGTGCAATACAACGATTAAATGCTGGAAAGGCCTGCGTCCTGGAGGGGGCTGGCTGGAGCCAGGCGGGCAGCTGCCACCCCTCTCTGCCTTTGGGCCCCGCACGAAAGCCAGGCGCGGGGCCTGAGAGTCACTCAAGGAACTGGTCAGAACATTCTTTTGACTATTCTGCCCGTAAGGCCCCCGGCCCTGCAGCGCGCGGCGAGCAGAGCCGCGGGGCGCCTGCGGGGCCGAGGCCTCCGGGCCAAGAGCCCTGGGGCGCGGCTGCCACGCCCGCCGGCGAAGCCCCGCCCTTCGCCCCTCCCCGTCTCCCGGCAACGGCACAACCAGCAGCCTGGGGTCCCGCCCCTTCCTGTCCCGTCTCCCGGCAAGGACCCAACAAGCGGCCTAGGGCCCCGCCCCTTCCGGCCCTGTCTCCCGGCAACGGCCCATCAACCAGCCTGCTGTACCGCCCCTTCCGGTCCCGTTGCCCGGCAACGAGCCAGCGCCCAGCCCCGCGCCATGCTCGGCGCCACCCGGCCGAGCCCCCCGGCCCTCCCGCCGCCGCCGCCGGGCGCGCTCCGAGGCCTCTACGCCTGGCTGGACGGGCTCCCGCTCAGCCGCCCCAAGCGCCACCTGGCCCGGGACTTCAGCGACGGCGGTGAGGGCACGTCGGCGGGCCGGGTGGTCTCGTCCAGGGCCGCCCCCGGGGAGACGCCGACGACTGACCCCAGAGAGCGCCAAGGCCGGCCGGGCCGCTCGGCAGCCTGCCGGGGCCGCTCGAGGGGAAGCCGCGGACGGCCCGGCGGAGCGCGCAGGCCCCGGCGCAGGAGCGTGCTGCGCGCCCGGAGCGGGAGGCGCGGGGCCGCACGTGGGAGCGGTCGGGCTCCTCGGTCCCCAGGACCTGGGGAGACGTGAGGGCTGGATGAGGGCGTGGTGGGGAAGGCAGCCCTTGGCGCCCGGCCCATCGCTTCCCGGCAGCAGCCTCTCCTGCCTGAGGCCACCTGCCACGCGTCCTGGTCCATGGCCTGCCCTCCTAATTAACGAGGCTGGGGAGGATTCCAGCTGGGTGGGAGAATCCTCCAGCCTCTTCCCCGGGCATTCTTGCCCAGGGGGCCTGGGGGTGGTGGCCGGGACTCTTGTTCCCTCCAGCAGCCCCTCCCGCCTCCGGGGCTGGGCTCCGCCCTGAGGCCCGTGATTTCCCCCCCCCCCCGGGGGCCTGGGTGCGCCTCCTGGCCTGGGGACACGGCTCTCCAATCCGCACTCACCCAGCCCTGTCCCCTCCCCTGGGCGGGCAGTGATGCTGGCGGAGATCGTGAAGCACTTCCAGCCCAGGCTCGTGGACCTGCACAACTACGTCCCCTCGAGCAACACCGGCCAGAAGCTGAGCAACTGGAGCACGCTCAACAGGCAGGCTGCTCCCCCTCTGGGGTTCAGATGACAATTGGGGTGCCAGGCTCTGCTCCGGGGAGACGTGGTGTGAGCAAGCCCCTGCTGCCAAGCTGAGTCCAGTGGGACGAGGAAAGCCGGGCACCATCCTGGGAGTCGGGGCATCCGAGGGGCATCCTCCCGCACTTCCGGTGGCCCCCACCTGCCCCCGCCCGCCAGCCCCAGGTGCAGAGGCTCCTGCCCTGAGGGTCGCCCCGTCCTCGCAGGAAAGTCCTTCACAAGCTGCGTCTCGGAGTCTCCGAGGGGGAAATCCGCCAGGTGGTCTCTGGCGCCCCCGGGGCCGTGGAGCCCATCCTGTGGGCGCTGAGGGAGAAAGTGCAGGAGGGCGCCTTGGACAGGAGCCCGCCCACCGCGGCCACACGGGTGGGTGCGAATCGGGCCCCGGGGTCTGAGGCCAGAGCGCAAACAGGCGGTGGTGCCCCCAACACACTCGAGGGGGTCCACAGCCCATGCGAGGCGAGTCCTCTTCCCTCCCTGGACCCCTACCCCGGGCTTGGCCATGGTGCATCCGCCTCCGCCAGGGCAGCCACGCTTCCCGCTGCCCCCCAGCCCGCAGACCACAGGGAGCAGCGGCAGCGGCCCCTCCCCTCACCTGCATCTCAGTGACAGCTTCACAACTTGCAGGACCCAGGACCCTCCGCAGCTGGTGCCAACGGGCCACGGGCAGCCTGCGCCCACCATGCTGTGGTGCCTGAGCCCCGAGGTGGGAGCCCCTGGGCTGCGTGCGCAGGCGTCGCTATGAAGATGTGGGCGGGGCCGCAAGGCCTCACACCTGGGGGCAGGTGCCCTCCACACCCGTGTGGGGAGTGGGGATGTGTGCTGCGGGTGGGCAGTCGGGTGGGCGGCTGAGGAGGGCCCAGGTGGGGGCCCTTGGCCCTACGACCCCTGCCCCTGTGGCCCGAGCCCCCTCCCCATGCTAATGACAAGCAGGGCCCCTCCCGAGCTGGCTTTGTCCGTTTGTCCTGCAGGCCTGCCGAGCCACCCAGCACCCTGCGGCAGGAGAACACTTCCAAGTCAGGGGGCCCCGGAGGAGACGGGCAGCTGTGCAGGCGGAGGGTGGGTCTGCCTCGCGAGCCCGCCCTTGGCGTCCCCTCGCGGTGGGCTGCTGGGGTGAAGGTGGCGTGTCTGCTGTTTGTCTTGCAGCCGGGACGCCGCCGGCTGGCCCTCGGGGCGCCTGGAGCTGCTGCAGGAGCAGGAGCAGGGGCTGGCCGTCCTGCAGGAGACAGTGCGGGTATGGCCGGCCGGGCGCCCCTTCTCCGCCTCACTGGCACAGCTCAGGCCCGGGAGGCAGCCCTCACTTTTTGGGGGGCATCTCTCCCAGCATCGCCAGCACCTGCTGGGACCCCCAGCCCAGGGTGGGGTGTGGCCGTGGGCAGGCAGATGGGGCCCCTGCCAGGGGTTTCCACGTGCAGTGATTATTTGAAGAATAGTTCTTCACACCCAGAAATAGGAAAGCATGAGGGATCCCCATGCGCCCATAGCCCTCCACCTCACGTGCTGGGGTGGGGGTCTGCACACAAGGTACAGGGACTGCCGCTCAGCATGGGCAGTGCAGCATGCGTCGGGGCTGTGGGGCCTCCAGTGGGTGGGTGGGAGGACCGTCCTTCCCCACAGGCACAGGGGCCGGGGTCTCCCCATTAGCCCCCTGGTTCTCTGGGCGCTGCGGGGCCTCATCGCCGCCACTCCCCAGGCCCTGCCCTTTCGAGTGCACCTGAGCCCCCACAGCAGCACAGGCTGCAGCTCTCAGACCCCGCAACAATGGGCAGTGTGGAAGGCGCCATTGGGGGCACGTGGGAGGTGTGGGGGCAGGGGCCGCGTAGGGGTGTGTGTGGGATGTGTGGGGGCCTTGCAGACGCGCCTGGGGTCAAGGACCGTGCAGGAATCGGAGTGACCTGGGGACAGCAGAGGAGGCAGTAAGAAGTGAGGCTGCGCCGCGGCGAGGCCGTCCACAGCCTCGTCCGTGGCGTGGCTTTCGTCGATGCGCTGACGGGTTATACAGAGGGAGCCCCCAGCCACTCCAGGTGGTGGCGCAGTCGAGGGCTGCGTGGTGTCCTCTGCGTCCCCGTGTGAGCTGCCCTGGCTGCAGCTGGGCTCAACGTGGGCTGTGAGGGGCCGGGTGGGGGCTGGGTGTCCCCGCCGGCCTTGGGTCCTGCTCCAGCGAGCTCGTGGCTGGGGGCGGGTCAGCGTCCTGGAGGCCCGGCCGCCCGCTCTGCTGGTCAGCGGCGGCGTGGCTGGTTTTGTGCTCCAGCAAGGGGGTGCTGCGGAGCGGCGCCCTCCAGGGAGGGGGAGGCTGGCTGACGCTCCCCAGGCCAGGGCCGCTGCCCGGAGGACCAGCTCGACTTTGTGTGGCTGAGCTTCTTGGGTGCTCCCCATGTGTTCCCTGGAGATTTTGCAGATGAAAGTGGTCAAGCTGGAGCGCCTGGTGAAGCTGAAGGACAGGAGGATTGCGGAGCTGACGAGGCGAGGCGCTGGGCCCCCGTGACAGCGAGAGGCCTCGGAGGGCACCCCTCCTAAGCTGGCCGAACCCTGCACGCTAGCCAGCGCTGGGGGCCCCAGACGGGCTCGTTCCCGCGTGAAGGGGCCGGGGCTCCCTGGGGTGGCGTCCCGGGGGCTCCAGCCACTGTCCCTCAAGCTCCCGTCCCCACAGAGACCCACCTGGGCCCCAAGACCTGGCGCAGGCTCTCCAGACCTGAGGCTTTTGCACTCCTGAGTTGGGAACCAATAAAGTCCTGGGCCACTGGGACACCTGGGTCTCGGAATCATGCTGCTCGCGTGGGGTGGACGCCCGGGTCCTCGCTGTGCTGGACACGGTACAGGCTGCAGCTCTGTGGGAAACGCCACAGGACACGCCTGCGGGGAAGTGTGGCTGTCGGAGGGATGCAGACGTGGCTGTGGCCCCGGCCGCGACCAGGCTTTGGGGCCCCGAGCACCAGGCCCAGGTGGAGTAGGGCGAGGCGGGGCAGCTCGGTCCTCCTCCCCACCCCACCCCCCGCTCCAGAGTGGCCTCACCGCCCACGCAGGCCTCGGGAAGCAGCGTCAGCGCGGCCGACTGTGGGCAGGGTGACGCAGCTGCCCCAGCGTTGCTCAGCCTTGCTTCCCCCTGTGAGTCAGGGAGCATCACAGCGCCCAGGCCACGGGCACAGGCAGCCCCCACCCCGCAGCCCAGCTCACTCCTCTGCGGAGGGCTTGGGGGAAGCGGTGGAAAGACCCCAGCACACGCCACGGCCACCTCTGAGCCCCTCGCCCGGCTGGGGGCAGCCTGGCGGGAGGCACGGCCAGCAGGAGACCCTGATGCTGGTGGATGGGCCTCTTGGTGGAGGGGCTGCCAGGCCCTGGGCCCACCTGGGGCCGTCGGCGCTTCAGGAAAGTTGGGGTCTTCAGGAGCCTCCTGGGGCCCACAGGCCCCACCAGGCCTTGGCGTGGGTTGAGTGCAGCCCCTCAAACGCCAGAGCCACTTCTTGCTGTGCCCGGCTTGAAGGTTAGCGCATTTCCGACCACAAACTAGGCGGTACCCCCAGTCCTGGGTCTAAGCCCCTCCCGGAAGCGGAGGTAGGGGTTACTTAACACCCCACAAACAGGTTTGCTCAAGGAAATATCCTGTTTGAGAAACAGTTCTAAGAAACCGCCCCGCCAGTCTGACTCATGACTGCGCAAATGTGGAAGTGAGGGCCGTGTGTAGGAGCCAGCCCAGGGTGCTTTGGGGTTTGTGTCCGTGGAGGTGCTGGAGCCCCAGCCACGGCAAGGGACGGGGCGCGGGGGTTTCCTGCCTTGAGGACGGGCAGCTCCTGCTCGGGGGTCTGGGCGGAGCAGCAGCAGGATGGACACAGCGGACAGCTGGGCTCGGCAGCTGCCCTCTGGTCCCCCACTCCAGGGACACGCCGCCCGGAGGCGGGAGGGCAGCTCTGATGACTCGGGACAAGGGCAACGTCTGTCCCTTTACCAGGACGGCTCACCCACCTGGCGGCCGTGTCCCGCCACTGACCTGACCACTGGGGGTGGGCCTCAGGCTATGGCTGCCTTTCACCGCCTGCCCACCCCCTAGGGTGGCACCGCAGCTGAGGGCAGCCGAGGGGGTCTCAGCTCTGTGCCCTCCTCAGCCAGCCAGGGGCCTCCCTGAGAGTGAGGACACGCAGGGGGTCTGTGAACAAATCGGTTTGGCTGGAGCCTGGCTTCCTGGGGTCAGTACCACTGGGGGCCTGGGCTGCACGGGCGCCCCCTACCTGTCCCCTCCAGCCAACCCGGAGGGCCACGATCCACGGCGTTGGCAGCTTCGCTGTCTCTCTCTCTGAAACAGCCCACTCAGCCCTGGCGGCCTCCTCTGAGCCAGGCTCCCAGGCACTGCTGCCCAGGACAGCCGGAAAAGCCAGGCCTCTGAGGTCACAGGAAAATTTAAGGCCAGCAAGCCCCACCCCCAGCAGGGCGAGGGCACCACCGTCCCCCAACCAGCCTGGCCCCTGAGCTTGTGTGGCGTATGGACCTCTGCGCAGGAGCTCAGCTTCCACAGGGACTCTGAGCTGTTTTATCTGCAGCCCGTGGTTCCACCCAGGGCTCACGGTATTGGGCGGTTCCGTGGACGTTCTTCCAGTAACATGCAGACGACGTACAAGTTGTGAGCTTTTATTGAAGCAGAAAAGGGTCCTGTCCCAGAGTTAGGGCCAGACGTCTTGATTAGACGCGACGTGGTCAAAGCGCGCATCCCCTGCCGCTGGCACCTGCAGGGCCGCGGCATCTCCGTTTGCAGGCGCTCTCTGCCGACACCAAAAGCCACGCCAGAGACTCTCTGGCTCTTCTTTCTTTGACTAAATTATTTTACTATATTATCACAGGCTCTCCCGTCCCCCAAAACAACAAAAACCAGACAGTCCTGGCAGGTTCCTCTGCTAACGCCCACGGAGCTCCTAGGACAGCCTCTGCTCTCTGGGGCTGCGCGGTTCATCCTCTGATGTCAAGTATTTAGGGTGCTCCAGCTTTCTCCTGAGCAGAAATCAGCAACTGAGAAAGATCAGGAAAGAAAAAAAGGGCTAACCTGTGCCTTCCCCCGTGCAGGCCGTGGGGACCCCGTTGCGCTCGGGCACACCTGGGCTGAGAGGACTCCCCGAGGCCGCACGCTCGTTGGCGTGGGCAGCCGCGACCCCCGCCAGCCCCGCGGGCGCAGGCTGACCCCGCGTGGCCGGCCCCAGCACTGCGCCCGCGGGGCTCGCCCGTCCCCGCTCGTAGCGCTTCCTTCGCCCTCCCCCGCAGCAAGGCTCGCGGGCGCTCCCGCAAATGCCCGCAGCAGCCAGGAGACGTGGGCAGCCCCCAGCGGCGGGAGGGGGCCTGGCCCGGGTGCTCAGCGCCGCTGTGCCCGACCCCTGGGCCCTGTTGTTTCTGACGCGAGACCGCCCAGGAGCGGGGGGCGCACAGCGCGCGCCCTTCCGCGCCCGCGGCTTCGGCATCTCCCGGGACGTCTCCCTCCCGCTCCAGGCCGAGGCCCCCGGACTTCCGCGAGGCCGCTGGGCTCCTAGGGCGTCTTAGGACAGCAGAGCCGCTCCTCACGGGCCACGCGCCGCCCCGGGGCACGACGCCACGCGAGGGAGCCGCAGCCTCGAACCTCGGCAGGCGCAGCGCGCCCGTCGGGCCGCCGCTCGGGCAGCCAAAGGCCGGCGCCTGCGGTGCTGCGCCCTCCAGTGGGCCGGAGAGCGAAGGGCGATATGGACAAGCTAAATACGCGGAGAAATGGAGATGGGAAGAGGGACAATTTAGAGGGGCGCCAGGAAAGCCCACCGCGACGTGACTCTTGAGCGAAGGTCTGATGGAAACGACGGGCTGGCAGTCCCGTTCAAGGAGCAGCGGGTGCAAAGGCCCTGGGGAAGAGAAGGGGTCCCAGGGCGCATGGCGGCCAGCCTTGGCTAGTGGACCACAGGGGACGTGGACTTCTCCCTCAAGAGGTGGGAGCCGAAGGGGGTGCTGAGCTGGCAGGGGACTCAGCATCTCAGGAGGGTCCTCAGCTGCTGGGAGAGGGGACCCCGGCCGCGGGGACCTGGTGCATTGGGGGAGCAGTGGTCGGCTCTGGGTGCACTTGGAGGCAGAGCTGCCAGCATTGACCCTGAAAGAAATGTGCTCACAAAGCAACCTAAAACATCGCGGGTGGAATCACCTTTTAGAATTCCAGAGGACAGAAACAGCATGAATGCTTTTGTCAAAGGGTTATAAAGCCAGCACTGGGCAGAATGGAAACCCCACAAGCTGGGCGTGCTCACCACTGTGGGGACACAGCCAGAGGTGCCCAGGGGCTCAGGCATTCCATGAGCTTGTTGGGTGGCGTTTCCAGCTGGGAGCAGGATGCTGGGGTGCTTGCTATACTGCTGGCATATCTTTTTGCATGTGTTAACTAATGTAGTGTTTAAAAAAAAAAAAAAAAAAAAAAACATTTTAAGGGGGAGTACCCCAGGATGGACAGAAGATGTAATAAGCTTGAACTGGAGATTGATTAGAAACTCACTGCTAAACTGTGATTTCACATAAGTTGCTTTAAAACTTCACTTTTTTAAATACATTGCTTCGGGAAACGGATGTGGCTCAAGTGGTTCAGCGTCCGTCTACCATATGGAGGGACCGGAGTTCGATCCCCAGGACCTCCCAGTTAAAAAAAAAAAAAAAAGCATTGCTTCAAATCAAAGAAAGGTTTAGATAACTTCAAACAGCAAGTTAGCAGAGCAGGTAGAAGGAACTGAAACTAGTTAGAGATGAAAACATAAATGGGTAAGTAGGGAGGGAGCACCCAGAAGGGGCCCTTGCCCTGCCTACACCCCCTGCCCCTCCGAGTGGGAGCCCCTGGGCTGGGGCTCAGATGGGCCAGCAGTCCTGCTGCTCGTGCAGACCCCCAGGATGTTTCTGGGATAAGCCCTACCCCAGAGTTTTGGCGAGGCAGAGCCCCTCCTCGTCCAGAGGCCTTGGGGACGTCACCGACCCCGCCATCCTCATCCATCCAGTGGGACACCACCCACCTCATGGAGCCGTGGGCAGGAACGAGTGCGTTTGTGCCTCCACTCTAGACTTTGAGTAGTGCCCGCTGGGCAGGGAGTGCCCCCCCCCAGGTGACCGCCTGCACCCGCTGGGCAGGGAGTGCCCCCCCGAGGTGACCGCCTGCACCCGCTGGGCAGGGAGTGCCCCCCCGAGGTGACCGCCTGCACCCGCTGGGCAGGGAGTGCCCCCCCGAGGTGACCGCCTGCACCCGCTGGGCAGGGGGTGCCCCCGAGGTGACCGCCTGCACCCGCTGGGCAGGGAGTGCCCCCCCGAGGTGACCGCCTGCACCTGCTGGGCAGGGGGTGCCCCCCCGAGGTGACCGCCTGCACCCGCTGGGCAGGGGGTGCCCCCCTGAGGTGACCGCCTGCACCCACTGGGCAGTGGGAACACGACACGGCTCTTCGTAGGGTCAGTAGAGAAGAGCAATGGGTGCTGCCTGGGGAGTCAGGCGGCCTCTCAGCCCCAGCGTGGCTGCACCGGGGGACACAGACCCTCCAGGCCACGCTCAGAAAGTGCAGGGGGAAGTGTCTATGGGTGCTCTTGGGAACATACCCCAAATACCAGGGGGTGCCCCAGAAAAGTAGGAGGGAGGCAGGACGCACATGTGCAGAAACAGGTGGAGCCCTGCGTAGGCAGGAGGCTCGCCTGCTGGGTCCGCAGTGCCGGCCTCCTGCCTCTCCCGGGCGCAGCCTCCCGTGGTAAGGATGTTTTATAGTCGGGAAGAAGTGATCGTAGCCGTTCTTCACAGCTCTCCTGCTGGGTATGAGCGGAGCCTGCTGCTTTTTCCGCCTGTTTCTGAAATCTGCTCTTGGTGAGACCTGAATTCGGCCCTGAGAAGGACACGCACATTACAAAAAAAGCCCTGGAGGAGCCGGCGAGCCTTGTGGCCAAGTCGGTGGAAGGTGGCCCCTCCGGGCCCCTGGGCCTCCCTCCCCCGCTGCGAGGGCCTCTCCAGGAAGAATGGGGGTTGGCATCGGGGTGTGCCGTGAGGCCAGTCCCCAGCAGCCCGTCCTCCCCGTCCTCTCCCGACCTTGCCCAGCCTTGCCCCAGCCACCTCTCCGGAACTTTCTACCTGGGGAGGTGTGGGAACCCCATGGGCCTCACCCGTGGACCTCGCCCTGGTCTCGGGGTCTTTGTCTCACCCTCCTCCCGGTGTCACTGGCCACTCGGTGGGATTCATGATACCCTCTGGGCTCCACATTCCCACCTCCAGCTGTCTGCAGGGCCCACCCAGGCAAAGGGCAGGTCTGAAGGCAAGGACGGTGATCTGGGGACCGTGGGGGGGGGCACCGCAGGTCCAGGGTGGGGCAGGGTGGGGAGGGACTGCAGGCTGGGGGTTGTGCAGGCCAGCAGGGCTGGGGCGCCCCTGGGCACGCCCTGTGGGGGCAGCGTGGCCTCCACCCAGACCTTGGCCCTGGGCTGGCTCTGGCAGCTTGCCCACCTGCACCCCGTGTCCAGCCCATGCCGGACGGGACGAGAGCTGGTCCTGCTGCAGCAGCCCCATGCCTGCCCCCGTTCCTGGGGTGTGAGTTCAGTGGGAGGGTCAGTCTCTAGTGACCAGAAAGCCTCCAAGACCCCTTTGTCACACGCCTGGTGGCCCCCAGCCCTAGGCAGTGTCCCAGCCGCACCCCAGGCCAGCCCCCACCACACCCCCTCACTGGTCTCCTGCCCCAGCCTCAATACCCTCCTCCGTCTAACCTGGTGCCCCCTGGAGATGCTTCCACGCTCTGCCCCATCTTCCTGGCCACCCCCACTCACTGGACGGACCCCAAGGCTTTGTCCTCGCTGCTGCCCCCTCCCAGTGCCCTTTGCCGGCCCATCCCCAATCCACCTTCAGGGCCCACCTCAAAGCCCACTGCCTCCATGGGAGCTCTCGTGATGCCCCACACTAAGGCACACCCACCCACAGGGGCACACGCAGCCCCCACACGTGTGCACATCCGGGACGCACACCCACGCACGCTCCCAGCTCCCTGCACGACTCGGCGCACACCACAGGGCTGCACCCTCTTCTCTCGGAGACCCCCGACCTCCAGGCCTGGCCCTGCCTGGGAGGCAGGCCAGGGGTCCCAGGGTCTCGCTCCACGGGCAGGGCCCCCGCGCCTCCCTAGCGCCGCCTCGGACACTCCAGAATCAGCCTCGTGGCAGCAAGGACAAGGTCGGGGAGGCCTGTGCAGCTGCGGCCAGCACACCGGGGGCGGCCCCCTTGGGCATCCCAGTGGCACAGAGGCTCAGGGCATGGGGTCTTGATGGCCCTCACAGGCCCCCTGGGGCCCCCACGGCCCATGTGGGCGCTCAGCCAGGCCAGGAGAGAACCCACCTCGACAGCCTGGGGGTCCCTGAGGCCACCCTTGGCCCGCCCTCTCCTGGCCTCGGTTTCCTTCTCAGAGAAGTGCTGGGCCAGGCCTGGGGCCTGTGCTGGACGCAGAGGTGGCCGGCCTAGCAATTTCTACGTGGCTTCCCCACTGCTGAGGGGTCTGGGCACCTGTGGGGATCCTGGGAGTGGCCTACAGGCCAGGACCCCCGCGGGCAGCTGCAGGCACCCTGTCCTGAGGGCCCCTCGCTGGCCTGGACGTGAGCAGGGGCTGCAGGGGCAGCGGCTGCTGAGCGGGGGGACTGAAGGTGAGGCCTGGGGACGCCCGCCCCCTGCTTGCTGGAAAGGCACCCCCGGCCCTCACTCGTGGACAGCGGTGACCATGCCGGGGCCATAACCGGGCTCAGGCCCCATGTCCAGACCACCAGGGAGTGGCCGGGAGAAGGGCAGGCCCAGTGTGCGGGCGTGTGTGTGTGCGCGAGGGGGGCCAAGCCTCATGGGAGCTGTTTGGGGGCTCCCCTCCCGCGGCAGGCAGGGCCGGCAGCCTGGAAATGCCAAGGGTGCAAGCACGTCGCCCGCGGCCTTGGGGGAAGTGAAGATTCCCATGGGGGGAAAGAAAGTATCCAGAAGAGGGTTATCTCCGGGAGGGAGTCAGCAGTCAGCAGACCAGCCTTGAACGGCTTGACACAGAGGGGGTGGGAGGCCTCCGGTTAACCCTCTGCCTCCCTCCTCTGCCCAGGCCGAGCCCGCTGCCTCAGCCGACCGCGGTCATCCCAGGGCTGCCCACCTCAGGACCAGGCAGTGTTCTGGAGCCTTCCGTCACAGGCTTAGAATGGCCTGACCCTCAGGGCTTCCGGGAGGGCAGCTGGGGCCAGAGGAGCTGCTGGCTGTGGTCCCTGCAAGCTCCGGGGGCCCCAGGGCCACAGCAGCCCAGGGCCGTGCCTCCCCCACCACCCCCAGCCCCCAAGCCCTGAGTCCAGTCACTCGCTCCCCAAGCCTCGGCCCCTCCATAAACAGGCGGCTGGGTCCTCTCGATGAGGCTACGGGACTCCAGTTAGACCCGAATTTCAGGGAAACAGAGAATAATTCTTCAGTTTAAGTACATCCCTAACATTTTAAGGGACAGACTTATACTAAGAGAATTTTCTCTTTTATTCTGCAATTCGAATCTGACCGGCTTATCTTCACCCCTCACGAGGGGCAAGGAAGGGGCAGCCGGCCTCGTTTTATTTATTTATTTATTATTTTTATTATTTTTTCTCCCTGTTTTATTTTTTACTGAGTAAAATTTGCAGTCCGCGGAACGGGTGGGTCTCAGGTGTACAATCTGGGTGCACGCTCTGCCAGCCTCTCGTGGTCACGGCGCTGGCCCCAGGAGAGTCTGCTGAGCTGACCATGAGTGCCTGCGCCCCCACCCAGCAGTGTCTGCAGGACCCAGGCGCGCTGTGCGCGGTGAGGGCCCCGCGGGGACCCCTGCGTGCCTCGGGGAGCCCATGGGGCTGTCCAATTTATGCCTGTCTCGTGCCACCTTCTGGGGACCCAGGTGTGGTCTCTTGGGTTAGACTGGCGAGCCGCGGGCCGGGGGTTCCTCCAGGGAGTGGCCACGGGCCCTGCCAGCCTGCCCTTCGGGGGGACTGGTGGGGACGCTGGCCCAGGGGTGCTGCGCGGACTTAGGCCCAGGCCCTGGCTCCCGGCCGGGCTCCCCTCCCCCATGACCAAGCGCGGTGGGCTCCACGTCCCCTGGGCCTGAGCTGAACAGAGAGCTGGGGGGACCTCCTGACCCCCCAGAATGGAGAGGGGGGAGCAGCCCCTCTCAGAATGGAGACAAAGGAGCAACCCCCCCCCGAGAATGGATTCACTGAGCGGCCCCAAGGCCACCCTTATCTCCCCGGGGCTCGGGGCCAGGCCGACAAGGCCACTTTCTGCCTTGTGGGCAAAGGGAGGACAGGGCCTGGCAGGTCAGCTGCCGCGGGGTCAGTCGGCCCACAGTGCCCGGGGTTTGTTCTGCCCCAGCCTTGGGCCCCAGCCAGGGGCCTTCCTGAGCCCCTGCCTAGGGGGTGGTACAGGACGGTCTCCGGCCAGCGCTGGCCAGAGGGTAGGGCCACTGCCCTCAGGGGCTGGGCAGACCTGGGGGGCTTCCTGGGCAGGGCCACTGGGTGAGGACCCCACGCAGCCGCCCGTGTGGACAGGGGCACCCACCCCGCACGGCAGGGCTCTGTGCCCAGCGTGCCCCTGTCTGCTCTCAGGCCCCTCCTGCTAGGCTGGCTAAGGCGGGTCTCGGTGATAGGGAGGGTCAGCTGGGGGTCCCCTGACAGATGAGAACCGGGCTGTGTGCAGGGAGGGGCGCCCCCAGGGGCCCTGCTGGGGGAGCATCGGGGGAGCCACGGGAGTCTGTGCAGCAGCCTGTCTCCTGCCGCGTCACGCCCTCCTCCCCCAGCTCTCAGGGCCAGGCCTGAGCCTGTCCTTAGCCCTTCCCTCGGGAATCCACAGGAGGGGTCAAGGAGCTCTCCGGGGGTCCCAGCTGGACCTGACCATCTGGGATTGAGCCTTCTGCTGACCTCCTCCCTCCCAACAGCCTGGGAGAGGCTCCTGAAATACAAGGTTCACCACCCCCTGCCGGGACCCAGGACCGTCTGTGGCCCCGTGGCTCCCCGTGGCCTTGGGGGAGGCCAGCCCCCACCCCGGCTCTCCAGGCTCCAGCTAGGGGGAGGCTGCCACCGGGTGGTGAGGGGCTTGTGGTTTAGGAGCACTGAGGAAGGGCCTTCCCTTGGAGAACTGCCGAGGGCCGTGGCAGGAGAGAGCTGAGGCCACAAGCTGAGGCCACGCGCGTCCGCACCACGGGCCTCACAACATGCGAGGGAGCCGCTGGGGACACGCCGGGGGAAGGGCCCCCTTGAGAAGGGGAGCCTCTGCAGGCCGACCCCCGCCCGAGGCGGCTCTGGCTCTCACCGCCATCTTTAGAGCGCTGAGAAAAAAATGCTGCACAATCAGCAGCTATCAGTTTATAAGCAGAAAAAGTTAAAACAAAGAGCTCAGATGACACTTTAGAACAGCGTCAGCCCAGGGCCCCTCCCTTGCTGTCGGTCTGTCTCTCCCTCCGTATCATCTCCCCCTGCCCCGCCCCCGCCCCCTTCTGGACAAGACAGAACAGAGGAAGGGGGTGGGGCGGGGAGGGAGGCCCAAGGCCACCTGGTGAGAACCAAGAAGCCCTGGGAGGGGCTGTGGGTAGGGGGAAGGGCGATGTGCACAGAGAAGTGTGCAGGAGCAGCCAAGTTGTGGGGGGCCTGGGGGCGCCCAAGGGCTTCGCCTACTCCCCGTCCCTGGGCCTCAGTTTCCCCTCTGGACTGTGGCCCTGCCGCGGTGCCCGCCAGCTGAGGCTGCCCTGGCCCGTCTCCCACCCACAGCAGCCCCTCTGCCCCAGGGGCTCCTAGCATGGGCTGGGATAGGGTTGGCTCACTGGTCCAGGCTCTGGGCTTCTGATTCTGGGGTGCTTGCTCTTTAGGTTTGGAGGGTTGGAAAAGTGGGGCTTTGACTCCACATAACCCAGGGAACCCTCCCCAGACTGTTTCAGAGCCACAGGGTCTTGGAGGGTGGGGGACTGGGTAGGCCAGGCCCCACCTCTCCCCAAGAGGCTGAGGGTCTGAGCCACAACTCCCCACCCCCCAGAAGAGGGCCCGGGCCCCTCCCAGGCACACTCCCAGCAGGGGCACCGAGGGGCCCCTGAGAGCCACAGCTGATGTGCTCATCAGACAGGGGCATTGGCTCCCTCCAGCTCCCGCCGGCCTGCAGAGCTTCTCAGGCACATCCCAGGCCGGCAGAATCTCCCTGTGTCCCCAAGGCCAGGTGGTCTCCCTCCCCCCAGGGCCCTGCCTCCACCCACCCAGGTGCCCAGGGCTCTGCAGGTGGTCGGTGCCCAGCTCCGAGTCCCTCAGCATCCCCAAACACACAGGTGGGGCAAGGGACTCCCCAGGACTGCTGTGAAGGACACGGAGGGACAGATGCTGCCCCTGAGCCAGGCCCCTGGGACGTCTTGGGGAGGGGCTCTTGGGGCATGGGGCAGGGGGATTCCATGTGGGGGTGGGCGCTGGGGGGGTCAAAGCCAGGGAGGAAGGGAGCCCGGACCAGGGCTGTGGGGCCTGGGGCCTGTTGGGGGGCCCCTGGGGCAGGCTGGAGCCAGAAGCCGGAAGAGGTGGCCCCAGAGGACTTGGCTCCCAGCCGGTCCCTGGCAGAGGGGAGGTGCCTGTACCTGCTCGCTCCCAGGCCCATGTCCTGCTCGAAGCCATCCCTGCAGGGTGAAGAAGCCCCCTCCTCCCCGGGACTCCACTGGGCAGGGGTCTCTGGGCTGTGTCCCCAGGCCCCGGGGAGCTCAGTGGCTCTCCTGGGGTCCCTCGGCCTGCGGGGGGCTGCCTCGGCCTGCGAGTGGCCTTGGGTGGCTCTGCAGTCTTTTTGCACCTGCCTGTGCTCCTCTTGGAGTGGAGGGAGCCTTGGTCTTTGCCCGCCCCTTCCCCCCAACACTCCCAGGGTGCTGGGAACAGAGCAGAGCACACGGGCCCTGGGCCTCCACGCGCCCACCTCGTCCCACCCGCTCCTCCGGGGCCAGGCAGGGCAGCCCCCCGGGGTGGGGGTCTGGGGCTCCGGGGCCAGAGTGGTGGAGGGCCTGGGGATGGATGGCCTCGGAGCCTCTCAGCCTGGAAGCCGGGAGGGGCTGAGCGCTGGGCGGGGGGGAGGATTCGCCTGCTCCCGGCCCCCGGGCGCCCTCCCTGCCCCTGACGCAAGCACAGGCTCCTGGGGAGATAAGCGCTGCGAGGGCAGCTGGCCAGGGCTGGTCGCGCCCGGGCCGGCCGCCACGCGTGGCCCCCGCACTCGCTCTGAGCAGCCTTTGTGTTCCCGTCTCGCAGGTGCGGGGGTGGCCGGTCCTTGGCACTGGGCAGAGCCGTGGCCGCCGGGGCCCGCAGCTGCGCGGCGCGGCCCCGCCAAGGTCTCTGCCTGACATAAAGGGGGCGCGCGGGGCCGCAGCAGGCAGAGCCCGGCTGCCACGCGCCACGGCCGGCCCAGGGCGCCGCCGCCGACCCAGGCGCACCCAGGTAAGCCGAGGCCCGGCCCTTGCGCTCTCCCCGCCTGCCGGGCCTGGCCTGGGGCTGCCGCCGCCGCCGCCAACTCTGCCTCTCGCCCGGGATCGCCGCCAGCCTCGCCCGGACCCTCCTGGACCTCCGCCGCCAGCGCCAGCGGCTCGTCGTTCCTTTTTCCTATGCATATACTTCTTTGAGGGTCTGGCCTAAAGAGGTATAGGGCATGGGAAAAGGGGGCGGCGAGGGCTCCTCCAGCCGGCGCCCAGAGCCAGCCTCCCTGCCCGGCGTGGGCCCTGCCGGACAGGCGTGGAGCCTTGGCCCCTGTGGGTCTGGGGGCCGCGGGACCCAGCGCCGCCCGGGGCCGCCTTGACCTTTGCACCCACTGGGGGTGGGGCCTGCTGACACCAGGGGCTCTGATGAATTTAACTGGGGGGGACTGAGTTCCAGAAGGTGTGAATTGGGGGCCTGAGGCGTCCCTGTCGCAGGTGGGGACAGTGAGAGCCCCAGAGGAGGTCCACTCTGGTGGCCCCGAGGGCAGAGGGCACCGGGGCTGGGGGCTGGGCGCGGGGGGAGGGCCCAGGACTCCTCTGTGGACGTTTTCTTTGCAGGGGCTCAGGCCTGAAGCTGTTGGCTCTTTACCAGGTGCTGGGGGTGGAGCCGGGCGCAGGAGGCCAAGGCTGCTTCGATGCCCCTGGGGGGGGGGCTGGGCATGGCGGGTGCTACTTCTAAACCCCTTTATTCTACTTGTGCAGTTATAGTCACACTGAGTTTGTGATCAGAAATGTCAATAAAGCTCATTTCGTTTAAGCTTTTTAAATGTGGTAACGTGTTGACAATAAATGAAAGCTTACAAGGAAGCCCTGCCCCGTCCCTCCCAAGGGACATGCGGTCATGTGAGCAGAGAGGGAGCCTTGGAGGGGCTTCTCTGGAAGGGGCAAGGTTGGCGCCCACACTGGGACCCAGAAGGTGAGCTGGGAGGGGCCCAGGCACCGGGGGGCTCCAACGCCGCGAGTCGGGGGGCTCTGGTGAAGGGTGTGAGGGTCAGCCTTCTGCCCTGCACACCCCAGGCGTCCCCTCAGCCCCTGGCATGGCCTCCGGACACTGGCCCTGCCTCTGGGTGGCTGCTCGACGTCCCCAGCCCCCCAGAGGGTTGAAAGACCCCGCCCTCGGGCCACCCCCTGCTGGGCAGCAGCCTTTATGGTGGGATCAGGGGCACCTTTATCTGGGTGGGGCTGCCTGCCCCTCCCAGCCTCCTCCCTGCCACCTTCAAAGGCCACAGGGAGAGTGGGGGGAGGGCCGGGAGAGCCTGGGATCCCTGACGCCCGGATGCCCCCCCTGTGCAGGAGCCTGCCCGCCCCACTTCACATTCACCGTGTGGTGATTTCCTGGGGCCCTTGAGAGTTCCAGGGGTGCCCGTCCCAGGCAGGGGTCTCCCCGTCCGCGGCCCCAGCGGGCATCTCCCCCTCCATGGCCTTGTCCCACCTGATGGAAAACCCCGCAGGCCACACCCGAGGCCCACGCGTGTGGGATCAAGGGCAGCCCCAGCTTGCCTTCTTCATGATAGTGACTCTTTGAGAAGACCCATCTGGGTGTTCTGTGGAAAGTCCTCATGTCTGTAAACTCAAGTCTGGGTCTAAAGACTCAATTAGACCCACACAAAAAAAATATTTGGCAAGAGCATTCCTAGGTGAGGCAGTGCACACCCCGACCTGCCCCGTCAGGGGGACAGAGGCAGTTTCAGGACGTTATCATGGCCGCACGGAGGAAGGGGGAGCGACCAGAGGCTCCCCGGTTAGTCCCACCCCTAGCCGAGGTGGTGGTCACTGCTGGCCACAGCAGCTGCTTGGGTGACAGAGAGGACCAGGCATAGGGTACCTGATGCCAGAAGTGAACTGAGGGGGAGCGGATGTGGCTTAAGCAGCTGGGCTCCTGCCTCCCACATGGGAGGTCCTGGGTTCAGTTCTCAGTGCCTCCTAAAGACAGAGAGCAGATGCAACAAGCTGATTCAACGAGCTGACAAATGAGCAGGTGCAACGGGCAGGAAGCGTATGTGGCTCAAGCAGTTGGGCGCCCACCTCCCACACGGGATGTCCTGGGTTCGGTTGGTTCCTGGTGTCTCCAAAAGATGAGCAGACAACAAGCAGACAGACGAGGGAGCCATCTTGGAGGGGGTGACGGGAAGTGAGCTGAGTTCCAGACAAAGGAGGCTACAAGCTGAGGGCAGGGTAGACACACAAGACACCCACCCAAGACCCACCTGACATACACGACACACTCAGCATACCCGCCCAACACACACACAGCAGTGAGTCACTCGGCTTCAGCAAAGGCTGGAAAACTGGGACGTAACAGGTGACTGGAGACCTGCTCAAGTACTGTAGGGATATACAAAGAACCTGCTCACAGTTTTTTAACCACAGGTTAAAACCCTGAAACCTAAACAGTAGGTATTTAATCCAGTCTGCTTCCCACAAGCCCAACATACCCAAAAAGGCATTCATCTTCTGTAAAGGAACCCACAGATGCAATAGAATAACAAAATCCCTACATAATTATATAGGAGAATTTGGCCCAAAATCTAAACTTTCAAACTCATCTTCAGCTGCTGTGCAGCCCCCACTCGCCCCGTCCTCCCCCCCAAGCCCAGCAGCCAGAAGGAGCATTGGGTTGTGTCACGTCTGCTCAGAGGCAGAGGGAAAGCTGCAGCGTCTGGGGTGCCCGGCCTCTGGCCGCTCGGCTGCCCGTGCTCTCCTTCCGGGCTCCGGCGACCCTCCCTGACCCATTTGTCTTTCTTCATCACACCCGAGGTGTGACAGCTGGGCCAGCGGGGGCCCACCGGGGCCTTGTTCAGCCCACCCTGGGGTTCTGAAAGCCCTCTCGGGTGTGTGTGGAGGATGTACTGGGGACACTGTCAAGGCTGGGAGGCGTTTTGGAGTTGAGCCTGAAGGTGGATGTGGGAGGCTCAGGAAGAGGAAAGGAGATGGAGGGGCTGGAAACGAGGCTTTTTGTGCATGTGGGAGCTGAGGGCACACGGGGGCCTTTTGGGTCTGGAGACGTCGCTGATAGAGGACTTGGGCTTCAGGCCACCCATGTGGGGCAGTCAGCCACAGAGAGCAGA
This sequence comes from Tolypeutes matacus, assembly GCA_026826555.1. Lineage (NCBI taxonomy): Eukaryota > Metazoa > Chordata > Mammalia > Cingulata > Chlamyphoridae > Tolypeutes > Tolypeutes matacus. The sequence goes on along the minus strand of JAKSZT010054542.1, from coordinate 597,017 downwards.
AGGGCCGGCCGGTGAGGAGGGCCAGCGGCACCCCAGCAATGCTGGGGGGTCCAGAAGGAAACGTCAGTGCCCACTTCCAGGCCAGACTGTGCAGAGGGGGCCGAAGGCCTGAGCCTGGGGGAGGAGAGGGGCCTGAGACCTCATAGTGCCGCTTCTTGGAGGGCTCGGAGCTCCTGCTCAGGTGCAGGTGGACAAGACCCTCCAGCCCCCTGTAAAGAACAGCCTTGGAGGGCGGGAGGGGAGGGGAGGGGAGGGGAGCTGGGACGGCACCTTTGGAGGACACGTTTGCTGCCTTCCCTCGAGCTTTCCTGTCTGCAAGACGGGGCCCGGCAACCTCCCAGACCACATAGCTGCCCCTCTGCGGCACGAAGAGCCCCCCAGACCAGCTGACCAGCTGCTGCAGGTACGTCCAGGCAGTGTGGGCAGAGAGGAGCCTGCGAGGCCGCTTCCCCCACCCCCATGGGTCTCTGAGCATCATGGACCCGGCTGGCAGGTGAACTGCTGGTTGATTATCACAGGGACATTGCAAAAGACAGAAAACCCCAGGGGAGGATGGGCCTGGTGCAGGGACCCCCAATCCCCAACAAGCTGAGGCTCATCTAGGAAACGGAGCCAGAAGAGGCCCCCCGACCTGCCCACACACCTTCCAGGTGCCCCAGGTCCAGCTTCGTCTCATTTCAGACACAGACCCAGCTCCTGCTTCAAGGGCCACCGGTGCATGGGGCCCTGTGCCACCAGCTGAGCTGGACAGGCCCTTACCCCAGCCTGGGGGAGGACCGAGGCTTTTCTGAGACCAGGGTCTACCCACCCCTACATGGGCCCAGCACACACGCCAGTTTCCATCGTCAGTGCAAGCCCCCACCCACCACGGTCTTCGCAAAATCTTCAAATCCAGTCAATGGCCAGGTCAGAACAAGACACCACGTTCAGCCGGCTGTCTCAGAAGGACCCCTTCAGTTCTTGCTGACGTGCCAGCATGGACTAGGGTTCCTTCGCGCTTTTAGGATTTTATTGTAGAAACATGCTCGTGATAAACGCTCCACACAACACAGAAATGAACAATGAGCGAATGGAGGTCTCAGTAAGCCCAAGACTGTTAGCAGCTTGATTTCCGCAAATGAAATTTTAAAAGTTCACTTTGGTTCTCACCCGGACACACACAGTCCTCAGCCTTCCTGAAGACACAGGAGCCCACGCACGGGCTCCCGGGCGCGGCGCCTCCGCAGCCTGCGCAGTCTTGGCAGGCTCACCCCTCTATGCAGCCCAGCTTCCCTGGTGCAGGTGGACCGGCTCATTCCCAGAAAGCCCGCGTCGGCAGAGCTTCCCGCCAGTCGTGAGCGAGGACACAGCAGGTGCTGCCGGCACTGGCTTCGCCTCAGGCCGGGGCCGCTGCCGCGTCTGGATTTTCTGAGGAGGGCTCCGCAGCTCCGCCCGTTACCTTGTACCACGCGGAGCATGTTGCAAGACCTCTCGGGGGAGGCACCGTGATAGGCCCTGCCGGTGAGTAGGTACTCGCGCTCGGGGCTCGCCCTGGAGTCCTGGCATCCCCGGGGACGGAGCCCATGGCGGCGAGAAGGTGCCCAGCGCCGTTCCTACAACACGCAGGGCGGGAGTCCTGCGATGCAGGGTGGAAGCTCCCTCACCAAGGCTTCCCTCCTGGTTTCCAGCTGTGGCTTTGAGACCACAAGGTTGTAAAATCAGCGCCTGTCTCCTCCATCAGGAGGCTTTCCTTGTTTACATTTTTTACAGACAAAGCTCTTTAGCACGTGGTGAGAGAAAGGAGCCACCTTTATTTTTTCCAACTGGCAAACCAGATTTTTCCCAAACATAACAAGCCCATTTCTGGCTTTTGATTCTGGTCACTGACCCAATTACTCCTTAAACTGACACTTTTAGTAATTTTCAGTGAAGGCGTGGCTGGAAAACTTCTTCAGCTAAAAATTCTCTGGAACCTTTAGGCAGGTCAGTGTCAGCGGCCACGCCCAAGGCTTGTCAGGAATACTCTGTGCCCACCAGGACATACCGACAGCGAGCGCCTCTCCAGCCAGGTGGAGGCTCTGCACGGCATGTCCACCCGCAGGCTTTCCGGCTGCCACGGCTCTTTTCAAAAGGCATCCTGGGGCTCACAAAGAGTGCCCGAGCTCCAGTGTGCCCCAGACAAGGGTGGTCCCAGCGTGTGCAGCTGGCTCCCAGGGTCTGGAAGGCACCAGAGGCTGCTGGCTGCAGGAAGCCCAGGTGGAGCCCAGAGAGACCTGTTCCAAGGGGCAGGGGCTCCAGAAGGAGCCAGCAGGCAGCATCAGAGGCTGGGGCCCAGGCGGGGCTGTCTCGGGGCCCAGCAGCTGCAGGCCACTGCCCAGGGCAGACGGTGGTGGGCAGAGTGCCAGGGGCAAGTAGAGGCAGCCAGAGAAGGGGCCATTCAGCTGCGAGTCCTGCACTTGGCGCTTGTGTTTCATTCTTCGATTCTGAAACCAGGTTTTTATCTGCAGGAAAAGTAAGATGAAAGCAGGGGTGAGACTAGCCACCCACCCCCCGCCCAGCCCGCCCTGCGGGGCCGACTCACCTGCGCCTCGGAAAGCTGCATCTCCTTTGCCAGCTTCTTCCGCTCCAGGGGGCCCAGGTACTGGCGGCGCTGGAAGGCGCTCTCCAAGGTGCTGACCTGCGCCGCCGTGAAGGCCGTGCGGATGCGGGGCGCCTGCGCGGGGTCTGGCTCCTTGCACAAGCCTGGAGGGAGGAAGGGGGCGAGTCCACTGAGCCGAAAGCGCCTCTTACCCACTTGGGACACACTCCGAGGCTGCAGAGAGGTGAAGAGCAGACGCCACCTTGTCTCCCCCTTTTGCTAAAGCCTCTCATATCCTGGTATCCCTCCGGGCTGGGTGGAGCCCCTCCCCTGCTCCAGCTAGAACACTGGGAGGTGGCTGACCCCCTGGGCCAGGCCAGCTGGGATGCAGAGCCTGCACCTCTCCCCAGCTCACTCGGGCCATAGGTGGCAGGGAGGCTTTCCAGGTGGAGCCCCTCCACTCTGTGCAGAGCCCTGGGGGGCCCAGAAAGCAGAGTGGGGAGAAGGCTTCTTCAGAGACTCAGCCGCACAGATGCCTGGGCGGAGCCGGCCACCCACCACCCACAGCCGGGCATGACTCGGCTGCCGCTCCCCAGCCATGGCTGGCAAGTCTGTTTTCTAATTCCTGAAAGCAGGAGGTGGAGGGGAGTGGGTCTAGCTCAGGGGCTGAGCATCGGCTGCCCATGCATGAGGTCCCGGGTTCAACCCCCAATCCCAGTACCTCCAAAAAAAAAAAAAAAGCAGGAGGGGGCCCAGCACTTCGCAGCCCGAGATGGCCACGCGCGATCCACAGGCGAGCATCCTCCACGTCGCCAACATGGGTCAAGTCTGATCAGAACGAAAACCGGTTGTTTTGGGGGAAGCAGATTCCATGTTTATTTTTTTGAAACCAGACTTTTCATTTTCAACGTAAAATATTTGGAGAGGCATAGTTTGATGTGAAGAATAGTTTTTGTTTTTTTTTACTGTGGGTAAAAATCAAAATTTTCACAATACATACCAACATTTGCAAAATGAAATATAAATATATATGCATATATGTGCATTTGCTTACAAAACTGTTATTTATGTATACATATAAATATATTTTAAGAGATGCTTTTAATGCTCCAAAATGCCAGCATGTAAGGAATTTCCAAGCTAAACTGCAAGCTATGTGGTTTTACCTATGGCGGAGTCCTAAGGGGAGCTGTGACACCGGAGACTGTTCTGCCGATGAGCTGGAAGCATAAAGCAGACGACAAGAGCAGATACGGGGAGGAGGGCCAGGCTTCATGAAGGATTTCAGTGGGGAGGGTGTTACTAGTTGAGGAGAATGCGTTTAAAATTTTACCTCATTTAAGTATGACATTATTTGAGATGGGTTACAAGATTTTTTTGTGTGAAAATTGATAAATGATATCAATTCTCAGTTTTAACCAAGTCGAAGTTTAAATCTAAAAGCAGTGAATTAAGTGACAAGTGACTAAAAAGACAGACTGAAAAAAAAGTCTTGCCAGCAAAAGACAGAGGGTCAGATAAAGTTGCCACAACCCCCCCCCCCGGACAAACGGGCAGAAGGCAGGCCCGGGGACGGCAACGCAAAGAGCCGGCGTTTGCACATGCATCCCAGGGAAGGCGGCACTTGAGCCAAACCTGCAGAGCTTTTTAAAATTAGCAAGATTCAGGCTGGCTTCTGAACAGGCTGAACTGAGGCACTGTCCTGGCCGGGTCGACAAGGGCCTCTCTGAACCCAGGTTCCAAGAGGTTTAAAACAAACGCATCTTGCACCAGGGACTGGGAGAACAGGTCCGGCTCTCCTCGGACACGCACGGGGCGCAGGCTCATCAAATAACACGTGGGAGCCACGGTCCAGTCAGGCCAGGGCTGGAGACCGGGTCACACCCGGGCACAGGACGAGGGGGGCAGATGGGTGTGGCGGGAAGACGACCTTGGTGAGAGGGCGGGGCCAGCGCCCCCGAGGGGAGGGGGAGCACGCCCTCCCAGGGGGGTCATACCTTAAGACCGCGGCTTCCCCCCACCCCGCACCGGCGTAGTCGAGTGTACACTTTCTCATCTACTCAGACGCTCCCCACCTCTCACCCCAATCGGAGAAGGACCCCCTCACCTGTCCATCAAGACCTACCAGCCACAGGAGTCTCTCGTACAGACAGATCCGGGGCCTCGGCCCCATCGACGCTCGAAGTCTGAAGAGGCTCCCTGCTGCGGGGCACCCGGGCTGGGGCAGCGAGTCCCCCCCAGGGGGCGTGGGTGGGCCCCGCGCTGCTGCTCTGAGAGAGCCAGTCAACTGAGCAGAAGCTTGAGCGCGGCTTGCGGCTCCCGGGCATGGCCGGGCAGCAGGAGCTGGGGCAGGGCCCGCTGGGGCTGGACGGCTGGAGCCACCTCAGGCTCGGCAGGGCTGGGCACTTATAAGGTCAGGAGGACAGGGTGGGAGGGCAGGCTTGCAGGGAAGGCTGCAAATCCCCCCAGATAAGTAGCAACTAATTGCCTCGATTCAGAGGCACAAAGGAGGCCGTTCACACCTCCACAGGCTCCAAGATGTCTGGGGAAGGGTGGGGCCGGGGTTAATTGAGATGGGACGGTTTGGGGAGTTGTTACATCCTTTCATCCCCTCCCAGCCTGCTGGGGTGGGGCTGGCCTCCCCCTCCCCGAGGGGTGCTGGGGGCCTGCCTGGGGGTGCCAGGTGCAGGGAGGGTCCCTGTGGCTCCCAGCTGTCCCTCTCTAGGCTGGACTGGTGCCGCCCCCAGCCCAGTCCAGTCCACTCAGCTGGGGCTGACGGTGCTTAGGAGCTGCTACAGGACTCTGGCGACAGGCCAACATGGAAGATGGGGGGAGGCGGTCTGCCCAGGGCGTGGACAGCCCCCTGCCAGCTCTGGGGAAGAACCAGGGAGGAGGGACAGTTGCAGAGCCCCGGCCCGCTGGACGCAGGTCCTGTGACCTCTGATCGGGTCAGGCCTGCGCACCCCGACATGCCGTGAGCGGGCCAAGGGGGGAGCTGAGCCTCTGGGCGGGGCGTTCTCCGCCTGAACTTTGCTGCGCCGGCAGACTGAATTGCGGCCGCCGGGTGGGTCCCGCTCCGTGGACCCCTCCCACGGCCTTTCCCCCACCCTTGCCAGGCCGTGGCTGTCATTCCTTGAAGCCGCTCGGGCTCCGGGATGGACGCGTGCTGCTTCACGGTGGCTGCACCCACCTGTGGAGGGGACCCCCAAGCGGGCGCACACGCCCTCCCTGTCCCCGCCCCTGCCCAGGTCGGGGGTCTGCAGACATGGTTGAGTTTAGCAGCTCTGGCTCCCTGGGGCGCAGCCTCGCGCGGTGGACAGATTCCTTCAAAGGAATCCAAGGCCCAGCCGGAGGTCGCCGGGGCATGCAGGGGCCTAATCGCGCTGGCCAGCACATCGGCTGGGGAGGCGGAGAGGGAGGGCGGGTCCCTGCTGAAGGCGCGGACGAGGGTGGCCACCGGCCCTCAGCTGACCGGAGCTGCCTTCGGCCCCTGGGCAGACCCCGTCTTCTCTCCGTGGGTCCTGCAGGGGAGAGGCTGGGGAGGGGGCATCTTTGGAAATGGCCTGTGCAAGGGCTGGGGGACTCTGTAGAGGGAGCCTGGGGACCACGAGCGACCCCCCCCGTTTAATGCCGTGAAAGCCTCACTAGGAGCCCCTCCAGCGGCTCAGGAAGGGGGATTTGGGTCTCTGGAGCCGTGTCCCGAACTGCTCCAGTGGAGCCCGGGAGGGCCCCTCGCCTGCTGGGGGGGGGGGGGCTCTGTGTCCTGGCTTCAGGGGAAGGTGCAGCGGAGCCTCGTGGGACAAGCCCGCCAAGGTAGGTAAATAAATAGCCTGTCCCCAAATCGGTAAAGGTGCACAGAAAAAGCTAAATAGAGGAACACTGTTGGAAATCACTGCATTTTGGGTTCAAAGCCATGAATTTGCGAAACGAAATCAATCAGCACGTGCTGTGCTTCCCAAGTCCAGTCACAGCCTCTCTTCCTTTCTACTCTGGCAGCTCCTTTACATCTCTGGGCCCCCTGCACCCCCCACCCCAGATCTGCCAGTTGACTTTGGCCCCAGCCCACTCCTGCGACCCCTCTCCCAGTTTCTGGCCCCATTTCTACTGGCTGGCTTCTAAGGGGACCCCGACTCTGGGCTGGGCTCCTCCCTACACCCCTGGAGACTGCTCCAGCCAGGGGCAGCTGAGCCACCCAAAGTCTGGGCCTCAGCCCCAGCCCCCGGGCCCCTGGGACCGAGCTTGCGGCTTCCCGCCCCCCAGGTGCCTTTGCAGCCCCTGGCCCTCACTTCTTGGGTGCTGCCTTCCATGCCCGGGCGGCAGCAGTGGATTGGGGGGGGGCTCCAGAGATTGCCCAGTACACTTTCTGAGGGGACGCACGTGTTCCTGGGACGTGCCCAGTCGTGCTCAGCACCTGAAGGCCCCTCAAGTAGACAGAACATCTCCAAAGCTAGATCCCCACCCACTAGGGGCTCCTCCAAGGCCCCACCCCTGCCTCCCCCATCCAGCCCTGTGCTCAAAGGCCCCGGGACTGGCCGTCTCCACGTCCCTGTGGCAGACACCTGCCTCCCTCCCAACGGCCCCTCCGCACCCCACGGCCGCTGACAAGTGGGGTGTGCCCAGAAAGGCCGCGGCGTCCTTGGCCCCACACAGCCTCCCCCCTTCCCTCCCAGCGTCACCTTGGATCCCTGCGGCCCAGCTTCTCCCTCCTGCCCTAGGCCACGCCCTCCCCCCCCACCCTTCCTGGTTCCAGGTCTCCCTGATGCTCTCCTTGTGCAAAGAACAAGCGCTCAGGTCTCCGCTTCCCCCGGCCCCAGCAAAGGTAGCCAAGGCAGGTACCTGCCGGTCCCTCTCCCTGGGGCGCTGGGGGCCAAGCTTAGGGACCCCAGCAGCCGGCGAGCCCCGAGGGCAAGGCTGGGCTCCACCCTCAGCCATCTTGCTGCCCCCACCTGCAAAACCTGCAAGAAAGGTGAAGAAACTAAACAGGTTGGATTTTAAAAAGGGTGGGAGATGAGGGCGTTGAAACAAAGCCCTTGGCTGCTGAGCTCTCTGGGGGTCCAGGCACCGCCCATCCCGCGCCTCTCCCGGGCTCAAGGTCGTCTCGTGCCCACCCCTCAGCAGGAAAGGCCGACAGGCAGAGGGACGCATGGGCGCTGCACAGCCAGGGCTTGGGGTGCGGTTGTGCCCCTCCTGGGACCACCCCTCCAGCTTCCTGCCCGAAGTTTCCACTGAGTGTTCCAAGGGTGGCCTGTGGCCCCTTTGACCCGTGACCTCACACCAGGGTCATTTCCCACCAACAGACCCAGAAGCTTCCAGCTGGGGTGGGTCTCCCTCTGGACAGGCGCCCTTCCTTTGTCCTCCTGGCTGGAAGGGCTCTGGGCTCACCTGCAGACAGGTGGGGTCTGACCACAAGCCCTGCCCAGAGGTGGGGGCCTGGCGGCTTCTGGCCACAGCCCAGAGAAAGTGGGTGAGGGCAGGTCGGGGGACCTGCGCCCGTAGGAGGGTGGGCGGGGCTGCGGGGAGCTGGGGCCAGGGAGCCGGAGGGGGCTGCGTGTGGTAAAAGAACTGGACCTGGTAAGTTTAAAGGAGATTCTGAAGCTACGAGCCTAAAACCAACCAGAAAGCCTGAAATGAAGTGGAATCTTGGGTGAAGACTGAAGAAATAGTCAACCGAAAGCCAGGCTCATGCTTGAGAAATACAGTAACTGTCACTTACTGGAGAAACAAGCCTGCAGTGCCCAGCCGGAGCCGGAATTGGAAACCGGGCATCTACTAGTCTGCTCGTTTACTCATCTTTCTGAACAGCGGGGAAACAACTAAGGTGGTTTTTAGGAATAAGATACATGTGTCTGGATAGAAGTTCTTAGAGTAATGCTTCCATCATCTATTAAGCTGCCCTTTGTTATTTTTATTTATTTATTTTTTTTACCGGGAGGTACCGGGGATCGAACCCTGGTCTCTCTATATGGTAGACGGATGCCGAACCTCTTGAGCCACATCCATTTCCCATGTTATTTTATTTTTTGAAGTTGAAATAAAGTTTAATAATTTTAGGAAAAAAAAAAGGGAAGCGGCTGTGGCTCGGTCAGTGGGGCTCCCGTTTACCATGTGGGAGGCCCCGGTTCGGTTCCCGGGGCCTCCTGGTGAGGGCGGGCCCGCCCGCACGGCGTGGTTGGCTGACCCAGCGAGCGCAGGCAGCAGGGGGGGGATAAATGAATAAATGAATAAAATCTTAAAAAAAAAAAAAGGGAGCGTGGAGGCAGGAGGGAGGTGTCCCTCAGCGGCCCAGCCCGGGGGCAACCTTAATATAATTATGTAAACACCTAATGAAGTAGAATTTAGAAACTCCGCTCCTCAGTCCAGCCGCACTTCAAACTGGGGCCCGTGGCTGCCATACTGGATAGGCCGATCCAGAACATTCCATCGCTACAGTGCAGCTCTGGAGGACAGGGACGCGCTGGGTGCTGTGAGAACCAGCGGCCGGCCCTCCCTTGTCAATATGGGGAGGACGTACCCCTGGGGGCCCAAGGCGGTGGGCACTCTCCTCTGGGAGTTCATGGCGACAAAGGTGCAGAGGCGAGGGCCTCCCGGAGACCCCTGGGATGGGCGAGGCGGGCCCACCCACAGGGCTGCTTCCAGGGCTGAGGGTCTCTGTGGTGCCCCGAGACACAGGTGATTCCGGCGCACTCGCAAAGCCAGATCGCAGGTGGGAGGCCAGCTCCAGGGGGTGACCACCTGTGCAGAGTTTCCCAGGGGCCAGAGGGGCCTGGGACAGGTCAGGACGTAGGGCAGGGACAGTGTACCTGCCTGTCATCCTTCACGTGAAAACGAGACAGGTTCTACCCATCAGAAGACAAACCCCGCCAGCGTGTGGCTGCCCACTGCAGATGGCCTCACGCAGCCCCGGGGGCCCCTGCGGCGATGCAGGGAGGCGGGCAAGCCTTGCGCGGAGTAGCCGGTATCTGTGGAAGCCTGGCTAGGACTCTGAAGCATGACTGAGCCATCTTGGTGAAGCTCCCGCAGTGGCCCCAACTGAATTCTCGTCTCGAGAACGAGAGGGCACCTGGGAGAAACTTTAATTTAGCAGTAGGACAGCAGAGGGAGGCAAACGGGAGCCGGCGCATTGTCCTGTATGCCGAGGAGGTTGGCACCCAAGGGCGCCTGGGCCCCTTGTGTAAGCCTAGAGGAAAGGAAGGCTTCCTTGTCTCGGCATAATTCAGACGGGACCTTGCCCGCCCACGGCAACGCGGCTGCCCCGGCCTGAGCGAGAGGTTCTTTGCAAAGACGAGGTCAAGAGCACAGGCCGCTTTGCAGTCACCGGTGCACGTTTAAGACACTGCCCAGCCCAGAGGCGGCTCGTAGGAGGTCAAACAGCCACCTCCAAGCTTGCGGCGTCAGCAGGGATCGGAGAGTGTGGAAAATTCCAAGGCACCTACTGTGGAACGCTGTGCAGATGACACCAGTTAGAGGAACAAACGAGTGACTTGGACAGACAAGCGAGACTCGAGGAGAAGGGCAGTTGCTCACCAAAGTGATACAGGAAATTTGCTTCGGTTAAATTTTTAGGAATCTGGACACGGAGCACAGACAGCAGAACTGATGAGTAAAGATGACCAGTGAGGCCCTAGTCAGGGCCCAGACGCCCTCAGCTGACAGGGCTGTGGGACTATTTGGTAAAATACATGTAACATTTGGGCATTTGTTTACAACCAACATATCAATTGCTAGCAAAAGCCAATACTCTATGTGGGCCCAGGCCACGGAGACCCCGTGATGCATAAACTGCAGCACCGTGGAAGGGGTGATTTCAGGCCACTAGCCCCCCATGTGGAACACAAACACGGGCCGGGGGACGGCAGCTGGAAGGGGCCGGGCTCACTCCTGAACAAGTGCCAGGCCCTGCGGTCCCTGACGCTGCGGGGGGAGGACCCCTGCCCACTGCCGGTGCCATGGCAGCTCCTGCCCACCCCGAGCTTGCAGGGGCGGGCCCTGCTCCCAGCACAAAGGACTAGGGGAAACTTCCGGAGGGGTAGGGGTGGGGGCGGGCAGGCACGGCAGGCCCACCGGAACCCCCCTTAAGGAAGGGTCCCTGCAGCCGCGCTGGGCCCCAGAGCACGGCGAGCCGTCGGCGCCCGACTGTGTGGCCCATCGGGCAGCTGTGTGGGAAGCAGCAGGCGGGCCCCATGGCACCCCAGAACAGTCCATCAACCCGCGACGCCCGCAGAGCCACCTGACGGAAGCAGCCGGTCGCGCCTCCAGGCGACGGGGCAGTACAGCGCAGTGCGGCCACTCAGCACAGGGTCAGGCAAAGGCATTTCTGCACCTCTGAGCCGTCGCCAGTGCCGCCGGCCTGAGGAGGCCCCGAGTGCACAGGGGGTGAGAGGGCTCGGGACAGTACTCTGACCACGACCTGCTTACGGGCAGCACAGACGTGGCCGGGAGACACCCCTGCACCCCACAGGCCACAGGCAGGGTGGGAAGAGGGGAAAGCCGGGCTCCACCCTTCAGGAATGGCCAGTACGCTTATGGATTGCTATGGATTATAAAATAACCGGGTGAAAAGCTGGGGAGTGGGATAAAGGAACCCTGTTGACAGGTATTGGCCAAACTGAACAACAAAGAAACCTAACCAGGCCGTCCTGTTAGCCCAAATACGCTCCCACGAGCAGTTAGAAGGCACTACTCCAAGACGACGGGGAGAGCCCAGGCTCATCGCTCCAATCACAGGCCCACGAGCAGGGGGCCGTGGCACGTGGCCCCCACGTATGACACGGACAGTCGCGGCAAACGGCTTCTCTCCGGTGCCCCGAAACATCTCTAACTCAGAGACTACAGCAATCTCTCCCGGGCCCGGAGAGGGCTCCCGTCCGGGCCACAGGAGCGGCAGGTAAGCCCACCCAGCCGCTGGTGACAGCCCAGCCGCGACCAGCCCCGACCGCGCCTTCCACACCATCAGGGAGGCGGCGCGGGAGGCGACCGGCCACCACGGGCTCCCGGGCAGTGTGGAGGTTCCGAGGGCGCTGTTGCCGGGGAACAGCTGGCACCAAATGAAGTGGCCCTTCAGGTCGGGTTCTTTCTGGCCCAGGCCCCCGGTACCTGCTCGAGGCCCCCACTCCTCCAGGAGCTGCCACGCACGGCTGGTGGCTGCGTTCGGCTCGGCGGGCAGCACCTGTCCAGCCCTGGGCTCTTGGCTGGGCCATTTCTTCAGTAAAGGGCTCTGGGGAAGGGGCCGTGATCCCACCCCCACCAAAAGCCCTCGGGGACTGGGCTTGGGACTCCAGCCAGCCCGTGGTGGCCTGGGGCACATCTCCGGGGCGGCCCCGAATGGGTCTCCTCATGTGTAAAGTGGGAAGGCCAGTGCTACCCGAGCTGCATTGTCATGGAGATTCACAGGCTACTCCTTTATCCCCACCCCAGGCTCAGTTTCCAGAAATCTCCGCCCCGCTCTAATTCACATGCACAGGCTCAGGGCGGAACCCTCGACAATTTCAAGAATGCAGCCCCGCGCCCAGGATAAGACTGGGCCAGCCTCGTCCAGGCCCGGGAACCAGGCCTGTCCCCCTCGGGCCCCAGGGTCTGCCCTGGCCCACCCAGAACCACCCCCAAGAGAAGCTTCCCCCAGGACCTAGTAGGGGACTTACCAGCTGTGCTGTTGGGAGCTCACGCGGGGCTCTGTCGAAGCAACTTCTCCCCCTGGGCAGACCACAGCCTCCGCGGCAGCTCTATGCGGCACGGTTCCCAGGGAGCGGCGCGGACCCCTGGCAGCAGGTCCCCGGACAGTAGCCCCACCCCTTGGAGACCGGCTCAGCCCCAGGGTACATGCAGCAGGGGCCTCCGCCACCCTGCCCAAGACGTGGAAACATTTTAGCCTCCTTTGGGCCGCACAAAGGTCAAGGCTGCCCCCAGCCCCCAGGGCAGGCCCTATCTGGGTGGGAGCCATTCTTACCAAGCCACAGAACACATTCAGCATAGTGGGGAAAAAAGCCTTTTTTAAAAATTTTTTATTGAACCTTGTTTTGGGTAGGAAAGGGATGCCACAGGAGTCAGGGCCTGGGGCGGGGGCCGGCCGGGCCTCAGGGTCGCGGGCCCAGCAGGAGGCCTCGCTCGGAGGCCGCGCTGCCCACCAGGAAGCCCAGGGCCAGGGTCACGGTCTGGTCGAAGGAGCCGCGCAGCTGCTCTACGTGCTGGTTCAGGGTCAGCAGCTGGTCGCGCAGGGGGCCCAGGAGGGCCGTGAGTTCGCCCAAGTGGCCCAGGGCTTCCAGAAGGGACTCGTTCAGCGACGAGGGTGCGGCCTGCGGGGGCGCGCGATCCCCCGGGCGACCGGACATTGGGTCCGGCCCCTCACAGGCGGGGATGGGTGCTGGTGCCGGCGCGGGCGGGGAGCCAGCGGCGCGGGAGGGCGCGGACTCCCGGGAGCGGCCGGGCAGCGGGTCTGCGTCGCCCCAGGCGGGGGCGAAAGTGGGGACGGCCGCCGAGGCGAGGGTTGGCGGCGGTGGCGTCGGGGAGCTGGGGACACGGGAGGCGCCCGCAGGCGGCGGGGACGGGCTGAACCGGAGCGTCCAGGTGGGTTCTGCGTCGGGGTCGCGGTTGGAGGGCAGCGGCGAGGCATCTGGGGAACGCAGGTGGGATGGTCGGCTCGGGTTAACGGCAGGCTGCCCCTTCCCCCCGGTCCTCCCCGTCCCCCCTACCTGGCTCGTCTGGGGTGGGGGCTGGGGCCGGACGGCGGCCGCGCTGGGGGCGTCCGAGCCCAGGGGAGCGGCGGCGGCCCCGCCGGCGTCCGTGGTCACCCAGCAGCCGCATGAGCTCCCGGATCTGCTCGTCGAAGGGCCCCGGGGGCTGGCCGTGCGCGTCGCGCAGTTTGTCCTTGAGGAACTTGTAGCGGCGGCGGCACTGCGCGGGCGTGCGCCGCACCTCCTGGCGCGCGAGCGCGGCCGACACGCGGCGGTAGGTGGGCAGCGCCTGGCGGCGGTCGAGCAGCAGGGAGCGCCACACGGCCGGCTGCAGCAGCGTGTCCAGCAACAGCTCCGTCTCCCGGGCGCTCCAGGGCGCGCGCTGCGCCGAGCCGGGGGACACGGGCGCCGCCAGCGCGCCGGGCGAGCCGGGACCGCCAGGCGGGGTCGCCGGGGCGCCCCCGACGGGCCCCGGCTCCGGGCTGGCCGGCGACAGCGGTGCGGGGGCCGCCAGTGGGAGCGGCCGTCGGGGCCGGAGCAGCATCCCGCGGCCCGGGCGGAGCGGGGGCTCTCGGGGACTTGCGGGGGCGGGAGAGCAGGAGGCGGCGCCACCCGTGCCGCCCACACGCGTTCTGACGACCCTGCGCGGCTGCCCGGCGCACGCCGGAGTGCCGGGGTCTGCGCGTTCCTCGCCCCCGCCGGGCCCGCCCCCGCCCGCCCCACCCCTCCGCGCCGCCCGCGCTCGCCGCCAGAGCGCCTCTGGGCTGCCTCTCTGCGCTTGGTTTTCGCGCCGGCCTTTGGGCCTCTAGGCTGCGCGCTCCCGCCTGGCGGAAAGGAACCTATAAGGCAACAGTGACTGTATTTTAGAAAACTGTGGAGTAGGGGAAGGTGGGGTGCAGCCAGCGCTTAAGGCAGTCCGGTCAGTTTTTAAGTATTTGCTGCGCCCTTTGACCGCGCCCAGATGCTGCTACCGGACGTTACGTTTCCGGGGCGCGGAAGGCCGACTTGCGCCCCTTGCCCCTGGCAGGCTTTCTCGAGGGGGGTCTCCTGTGTTTTGCCTTCCCTCGCTATCGGGAGGTTTGCCTGTTCTAGAACCTCTTCCTGGGGGATCGCCAGGCAAGGCCCGCCCTCCCTCCGGGTAGTCTTTAGCGCATCCGCGTCCCTGAGCCTCCAGGCCAGTTTCCTGGTTGCTTCTGTCCTGTGACATAAGCTCATCCCGCTCCCGCTCCTGGGCCTGGGATTGCTTCCAGTTTGGGGCCCTTTTGAGCGAAGCTTCTTGGACACTCTAGTTGATGCCTTGCCGCAGTAAACGTCTCCCCGCTTTGCTCTTGGTGTGTATTTCGAAGGCGAATAGCTGTGGCGGAGGAATGCATAGGTGTAGCTTTAGGAGATTGTACCCAACGGTTTTCCAGATGGTCCTACCTGTTTGCCCTCCCGCACCAATGCCCAGGGAGTTCGAAGGTTGCTATGTTCCTGACAGCATTTGGTATTGTCAATTTCAAACTTTAGCCCTTCTCTGTGGTGGCATCTATGGTTTTGGGTTGCATTTTCCTGAGGACTAATCACAAAGGGTACATCTGCATATGTTTGACCTTTGGGATATCGTTTTTTTTGCAAAGTGCTTGCTAAATCTTTGCCATTTAAAAATGGGTTGCTCACTCATGATTAGGGAAATGCAAATCAAAACTACAATGAGAGATCATTTCACACCTATCAGAATGGCCACTATTAAAAAGACAGAGAACTACAAGTGTTGGAGAGGATGTGGAGAGACAGGAACACTTCTTCACTGTTGGTGGGAATGCAGGATGGTACAGCCACTATGGAGGACTGTCTGGCAGTTCCTAAAGAAGTTGAATATAGACTTGCCACGTGACCCTGCAATACCACTACTGGGTATATACCCAGAAGAACTGAGAGCAGTGACATGAACAGACATCTGCACACCGATGTTCATAGCCACAATCACCATTGCCAAAAGCTGGAAACAACCCAGGTGTCCATCAACAGACGAATGGATAAACAAACTGTGGTCTAGTCACACGATGGAATATTATGCAGCTGTAAGAAGAAATGAAGTCATAAAGCATATGGCAACATGGATGAACCTGGAGGACATTATGTTGAGTGAAGCAAGCCAGACACAAAAGGACAAATACTGTATGACTGTGCTACTATGAACCAAATATATTGTGTTAGATATTACATGATTCAAATATATATATGTGTGTGTCCAGTACATTTGAAAAATGTATGTTTTTATTCAACTGTGTTATCTTTTTAGTTTTTAATTGTTTATATTTTCAATTATTAAATGTATAAAATAAAGTAAAAAAAATGAGTTGCTTGATTTTTTTTTGTTTGTTTTTTCCAAACCTACAGGATAATTACAAAAATAACACAAAATCTCTGCAGAGAACCCTGGATACTCAGATCCAGCAGTTTTTAACTTCTTGCCGTATCATCCTATCGATCGATTTTCTGGACACCTGAGTGTAGACAGGACGCCTCACGCTTCTTGGACGCTTGCTACTTCCACGAGCATTCCCTAGGGTCAAGGACGTGCGCTTACGTGATGCTGATATAAAGCTTACAGTCTTTTTCCAGTTTTTTCATATGTCCCAATAATGTCCCTCAGCCTTTTCTCTTCCCTTACTAGATTCCATCCAGGATCATGTATGGCATTTAATTGCATTATTTCTTTAGTTGCCCTTTTTTCCTCTTCTTAATTGTGGGAACATCTATGCAACATAAACTCTTCCATTGCAACCACTCCTGAACTTTCCATCTGATGGGATTAATCACGTCTACAATATTGCAGCACCCTCAGCACTTTCCTTTACTAAAACTTTTCTACCTCCCGGAATAGAAACCCTACACCCATTTTGCATTAACTCCCCATTCTCCCTGCCTCTGGCAACCTGTGCTCCAATCTGTCTCTATGAACTTGCATATTTTCTGATGTTTTCTTTGCAGTTACCATGGGGCTTGGATCGAACATCCTATTCATTTACTTTGATACCAGCTGAGCTTCGATAGCATACACAAGCCACGTTCCTCTACCTTTCCACCCCACCTTATCACAAATTACGTATTTATACATTAAGTCCACAAACACTGATTTGTCATTACATTTTATGCATTGGCCTCTTACATCCTGCAGGAAGTAAAAAGTAGAGCACAGACCAAACATACAATAGCACTGGCGCTTCTGTTTACTCCTGTCATTGTCCTCACTGGAGATCCTTATTTCTTCAGGTAGCGCCAATCTATTGTCTATGGTCCTTTCTCCTCAACCTGCAGAATCTCTTTAGCATCTCTTGTGGGGCTGCCAGTGGTGATGAACTCCCTCAGCTTTTGTTTATCTGGGAATGTCTTAATCTCTCCCTCATTTTTGAAAGACAGTTTTGCCTGATATAGAATACTTGGGTCACAGTTTTGTTTTGTTTTTTTTGTCAACACTTTAAAAGTGTCACCCGACTGCCTTCTTGCCTGGATGGCTTCTGATGAGAAATCTGCATTTGCTGTCGTCGAGGCTCCCTTGTATGTGACAAGCTGCTTATCTCTTGCAGCTTTCAGAATTCTATCTTTGGCATTTGACAGTTTGATTATAATATGCTGTGACATGGATCTACACATTTGGGTTTATCCTGTTTGGAGTTCATTTGCAGTCTTGGATATGTATATTTGTGTCTTTCATTAAGTTTGGGAAGTTTTCAGCCATTGTTTCCTTGTATAGTCTCTCTGTCCCTTTCTCTCTTTCTTCTTTTTCTGGGACTCCAAAATGTGTATATTGATATGTTTGATGGTGTCCCGCAGGTTAATCAGGTTCTGGTCACTTTTCTTCATTCTTTCTTCTTTCTGTTCCTCAGACCGAATGATATCAATTATCTAATCTTAAATTACATTGACTGTTTCTTCAGCCAGCGCTAATCTGCGGTTGAACCTCTTTAGGGAATTTTTAATTTCTGATACTGTGATTTTTTAAAAAAAGATTTATTTCATTTATTTATTCCCCCCCCCCATTGTTTGCACTTGCTGTTTCTCTTCATCTTCATTGTTTCTTTAGGAGGCACTGGGAACTGAACCTGGGAACTTGGATGTGGGAGGGAGGAGCCTAATCGCTTGAGCCACCTCCATTCCCTGCTTTGTTGTGTCTCTCATTATGCTTTTCCTCCTGTGTCTCTTGTGTCAGCTTGCCACACCTGCCCGTTGTGTCAGCTCGCTATCTTCCCTGTCTTCTCTAGGAGGCACCGGGAACTTCTGCTTTCTGCTTTGCTGGTGTCTATCACCATGTTTTTTTCTTGTGTCTCTTGTAGCATCATCTTGTGCCAGCTCGCCACGCCCAGGCTGTCGCGCCAGCTCGCCGTCTTCTTTAGGAGGCACTGAGAACCAAACCATAGACCTCACAGGTGACAGGCAGGCGCTCAATCAGCTGAGCCACATCCTCTTCCCTGATACTGTGATCCTCAGCTCTGTTTAGTTTGTTTTCCTACTTTCCATTTCTCTATTGGTTTTCTCTTTGTGTTCATTTATCATTTTCCTGATTTCCTTTAGTTCTTTGCCCAGGTTTTCCTTTAGCTCTTTGTGCATATTTGGGACTTTTTTTTTTTTTCATGGTTAAAAAACTTATATTTGGAATTAGCCAGCTAGACTCAGTTTAGATGATCCCAATTTTGTTGGCGAGATCCAAAGCGTCGTAGTCAGAAGCCAGTCGGACATGAGCCGCCTTCTCTCCATCACGCCTGATCAGGGTGTCGACCTTAGCCACGTCAGTGCCAACGAGCTCCTTCGCAGCGTGTTTGATCTGGGTTTGTTGGCCTTGATGTCCACAGTGAACACAGGGGTGTCGTCGTCTTCAGTTTTCTTCGGTGCTGACTCGGTGGTCAGGGGAGCTTGACGATGGCCTAGTGGTCAAGCTTGTCCTCCTGGGGGTGCTTTTCCGAGGATATTTGGGCTGTCTCCTGAGACGTGGCATCTTCGGCCTCCGGAAGGTGGCTGACGTGTGGATCTTCTTTTTTTTGTGGCCGTGGACGCCTTTCAGTACTGCCTTCTTGGCTTTCAAAGCTTTTGCTCTGGCTTTGGTTTTGGGAGGGGCAGGCACTTCCTTCTTCGCTTTTGGCGCCATCTTTGTGAAAAGGTGGGACCATTTTTTAAAAAGGCTTTCCCTGGTATGCCCCTGTCTGGTCCTCCTCAGCGATGGTGTCTAATGCTGTAATCATCTCCTTTGTCTGGGCCATTGCGTCCTGATGTCAATCAGGACACCTGGACATTTTGGTACTTCAATATGCTGTTGCTGAAGTTTAGACTCTGTGGCACCTATTCCTTAAGCTTATCTCCGGCTAGTGTTACGGCAGAGCTTTCCTTGAATGTCAGAGGCTAACCCCCCCCACCCCCCAAAAAAAAGGAAAAGGAAAGAAGGCAGCGCCCCATCTCCCTGCAGGAGCACCTGTGGGGACGCCCTCCGTCAGAGCTCACCACAGTGAGTCTGGAGATCAGCAGCAGGCCAAAGCGTAGGGTCCCTCCTGCGCACACGCCTGGGCTTGGGCACGCATGTGCGGCCTAGGAGTTCCCGTTTGCATGTTATAGATTTACAGCTGTCCCCTCTCCCCTGGGAAACGGTTTCCCGTGGTCCTGGGCACTGTGCTGCGTGCCCACAGCCAGCCCTGCGGGAGGCTCTGTGAGCTGCCTCTACACACAGGCAAGTTCCAGGATGGCGGGTGCCCAGGTCGCCCCGGACAGGAGGGGCCAATGTGTGCTTGGGGTTACTCTGCTCTCTCTGGAGCTAGACCGGGGGTCTGCCCTGGGCGCACAGTTGGCTCCATGCCTAGCCAGTGCGGGGCTGGGGAGGGGCTAGCCGGTGTGCCAGGAGATCCTGCCCCTTGTTTTTAATATATTTTTTTTTATTAGAGAAGTTGTAGGTTTATAGAAAAATCATGCAGAAAAGACCGTGGTCCTACATACTCCCTATTATTAGCACCTTGCATTAGTAATCCTGCTGCTTTTAGGCAGTTTCCCTGATTTGGGCTTGCCCTGTCACTGCAGACCTCTAAGTGTATGCTGGAGCTTCGAGGATGAGCACTTTGCCAGGTCCGGGTTGCTCAGAGCTTCTGTGGGGGGCAGAGCCCTGAGGCATATGCCATCTTGATCCCCTCAGGCTTGGGTTGTTTGGTTTGATCATTTGGGTCTGTAGGATTTTAAAAAAAATCTCTGTGTGGCAACACCTATACAACATAAAATTGCCCATTTTAACTGAGTTCTAGTACACGGTTCAGAGGTAATAACTGCATTTACAATGTGGTGCTACGATAACCTCCGTCCATTACCTAAATTTTCCATCACCCCAGAGAAACTTTGTATCCATTAGGCATTAATCCCCCATTCCCCACCCCTTCTGGCACCCATAAACTGCTCCCTGTCTCTGGGCTTGCATATTCTAGTCATTTCACCCAGCTGAGGTCGCACAGCTGGAGCCCCCTTGAGTCAGGTTTGCGCCACGCAACGTGGCATCTTTAAAGCCCACGCGTGCCGCGGCCGCGTCAGGCCTCCCTCCTTTTTCGTGGCCGCACGGTGGCCCACTGCATGCGTTCACCGCGCTCTGTCTGTGCTCTGAAGGGGAGCTGGGTGGCTTTCTCCTTTAGGCCTCGTGAGGGATGCCGCTGCAGACAGCGCTGTGCAGGCCCTGCTTCCACTGTTTCTG
The DNA here is from genome assembly GCA_026826555.1 of Tolypeutes matacus. Classification (NCBI taxonomy): domain Eukaryota; kingdom Metazoa; phylum Chordata; class Mammalia; order Cingulata; family Chlamyphoridae; genus Tolypeutes; species Tolypeutes matacus. Next base: position 577,093 of record JAKSZT010054542.1, on the reverse strand, counting down.
GATACGGTCCTTGAAGTGGGATGGCTGGGTCACACGGGCTTCAGTACTTACCTTTCCGAGGAACCACCAAACTTTCCCACAGCGGCTGCACCATTTTACATTCCTGCCAACAAAGTGTTAGGGTCCCTATTTTTCCACCTCCTCACCAACACTTGTGCTTTTCTGTTTTTTTTTTTTTTTTCCAGTAATAGCCAGTCTAGGGGGTGTGAAGTGGTATCTCACTGTGGTTTTGAGTCAAATTTCTCTAATGACTAATGATATTGAGCTCCTTTTCATGTGCTTATTAGCTATTTAAATATCTTCTTTGGAGAAATGTATATCCAAGTTCTTGGCCCATTGTTTAATTGTGTTTTTGTTGTAGGAATTCTTCATATATTCTGGATGTTACACCCTTATCAGATAATCAGTTTCCAAATATTTTCTCCCATTCTGTGGGTTGTATTTTTACTTTCTCGATAATGTCCTTTGATGCACAAACGTTTTATATATCTATATCTATATCTATATCTATATCTATCTATATCTATATCTATATCTATATCTATATTTATATTTCTCTCTATATATATATTTACTGGGAGGTCCTGGGAATCGAAGCCAGGTCCCTCCATTTGGGAGACAGACGCTCAACCGTTTGAGCCACATCCATCCCCCTAGTTTTATATTTTGATGAAGTCCAATTTATCTACTTTTTCTTTTGTTGCTCATGCATTTGGTGTAAAGTCTAAGAATCCATTGCTTAATATAAGGTCCTGAAGATATACCCCTATTTTTCTTCTAGAAGTTTTATAGTTTTAGTTCTTAAATTTAGGTCTTTGATCCATTTTTTTCCCTCTATCTGTTTGCATCATTGTATTTTTGGTGTACCTCTCTGCACCACACAAGGGTGGGATGCCTTTTTTCTTTTTTTACCAGGATGTCCCGGGATCAAACCCGGGTCCTCCATATGGTAAATGGGAGCTCAATTGCTTGAACCACAGCCGCTTTCCCCTTGATCCATTTTGAGTTAATTTTTGTGTATGTTGTAAGATCAGGTTTTGCAGGGCGTGGGATATCCACTTTCATTCTTTTGCACATGGACTTCCAGTTTTCCCAGCAACATTTGCTGAAGAGCATATTCTTTCCTCATTGAAAGAGGTACTCTTGTCAAAAGCAATTCTATTCCATTTGGTCTAATTGTCTATCTTTGAACCAGTACCACACTGTTTTGATTACTGTAGCTTTGTAGCATGTTTTGAAATTAGGATGTGTGAATCTTCCAACTTTGCTCTTTTCCAAGACAGATTTGGCTCTTTGGGCCTCGTTACTCTTCCATATCAATTTGAGTATCACTTTTTCCAGTTCTGTGAAGAAGACTGTTGGAATTTTGATAGGGATTTCACTGAATCTGTCAATCACTTTGGGTAGTATTGACATGTTAACAACATTTAGTCTTTGAACTCATGAACACAGGATATTCTTCCTTTTATTTATGTCTTCCTTAATTTCTTTCAACAATGTCTTGTAGTATTCTAAGTACACATTGTTTTTACATCCTTGGTTAAATTTATTACTAGATATTTGGTTCTTTTAGTTGCTATTGTAAAATAAATTGTTTTCTGATTTCCTTTCAGAGTGTTCATTGCTAGTGTATCAAAACACCACTGATTTTTGTGTGTTGGTCTTGTGCCCTACACTTTGCTGAATTAATTTATTTGTTCTAGTAGTTTCTTGTAGCTTCTTCAGGATTTTCTTTTCTTTTTCATCTTTTATCTTTTTTTCTTTTAGGAGGCACCAGGGAATGGAGCCAGGACCTTGTACATGGAAAGCTGGCGCTCAACCACTGAGACACATCAGCTTCCCTGAGTTGGTTTTTCTGTTTCTTTGATTGTTGTTTTCAGGTTTAGGAGGCACCGGGGCCGAGCATGGGATCTCCCATGTGGGAAGCAGGAGCTTAATTGCTTGAGCCACATTCGCTTCTCTTTGATATTTTTTGAAGCTACTGTAAATTTTTTTTTTTTTTTTTGAAGATTTTATTTATTTATTCATTTATCCCCCCCTTGCTGCTTGTGCTCGCTGGGTCAGCTAACCACGCCGTGCGGGCGGGCTTGCCTTCACCAGGAGGCCCCGGGAACCGAACCCGGGTCTCCTATATGGTAAACGGGAGCCCCACTGATTGAGCCACAGCTGCTTCCTGAAGCTACTGTAAATTAAAAAAAAAAAAAATTCATTTGCAAGAATAAAGATTAAGAAAATGTAAAATTTCATTTTCAGATGATCATTAGTATATAAAAATACAACCACAAGTTTACAACCTTACCACAATGTAAATTGTCTCAGATGATCTCATCAATGAATTTTTACAGATATTGAAGAAAGAACAATCCCAATCTTATGCAAACTCAGAATATAGGAAAAGTGGAAATACAGAAGCCAGCATAACTGTGAAAATAAAAGCTGATGAACAATTACAAGGAAACAAATGATTGGGGAATATTTCTCATTAGCATAGATGCAAAAGTCCCAAACAAAATGTTAACAAATTGAACCCAGTGGTATTTAAAACAGATAATATACCATGACCACATGTGGGGTAGCCTGGGAATGCAACATCGATTTAACATTCAGAAACCAAACTATGAATTCACCACATTAACAAAATAAAGATTTTGGTAATGTGATTGTTTTTAATGGAAGCAGAAAAGGAAATTCGATAAAGTTCTACTCCCATTCTTGACCAAAACTTTGGTAAGTGGGTGCAGCTACCGGAACACGCTACTTGCCCTGCACTGGCTTTGACGTAGCTGTGGACTAAGTAGGGATGGCCCCTTCCGACTGCCTGTGCCACGAACTTCCTCCGTGCAACAAAAGCTGACCTAACGAAACCGGTGCCATCTACCCAAACTGCGCCTTCTTCTTGTCCAGGCTTGATCTCCATGCGCTGAGACGCGAGTCTCCTGTCAGCGCAGCGGGCGCACGTGGAGAGAGAGGCCCGGACGGTAAGGTCTGCACGACCACCACCTTCAGCTCGTCTTCCGCTGAGCGGGGTTCACCTGCCCACAAGGCCACACGCGATTTCACTGGGCCAGGTCCCGATCAGCAGTGCCTGGAACACATCTAGTCCCTCAGGAAGGAAAGCCTTATTGGGGGGACCTGTTAGTGTCCCAGAATGAGCCGAGAGGACAGGCAGTCATCCTTTTGCCTTCATTCCCCATTTCTGCACACTCCACATAGCCATTTCTCTGGGGTGGGGGCGGTGCAGGGGCAGGGGCCGCCGTGGCTGCTGCAGGCCTCTGGTCCCCTCTGCACAGGTGTGGGCTCTTCCCCAGGGCTGACCACGGGGCTTGGACCCAACAGGTCCAAACCTCTGGCCAGGGACTCAGCTTCAGTGGGAGCAGAGGGTCAGTGGGAGCAAGTGTCCCTGAGCTAGGCTCTGCTGCCCCCACTTGCTGGCGTGGGTGTGAGTGTGCACGAGGCACACCTGTGGGTGCGTCCTGGCACCCAGGGCGTGTTTCTCACAGCATGCAGGCAGCTCGGGCTGGATCTGGTGAGGGCCTGCACAGGAGTGTCATGCCTCACCCACCAGACACTCTAAAGAGGAACTTTTTTACTCTGATAAAGGATATCTACAAGAAATGTACAGCTAACGCAACAGTTAAAGTAAAATCTTGACCGTTTTCCCCTGAGGTTGAGAATAAGACGAGGATGCCTAACATCAGCACTTCTAGTTAACATTTCTCTAGAGGTTCTAGCTACTGCAATAAGACAAGAAATAAGATGTACAAAGATTTGAGAGAAAAAATTGAAACAGTCATTATGTGCTTATGATACGATTGTATATGTGAAGTTCAAAATAATCTACGGGCGCATCATTTGAATTAATAAACTGAATTTTCCAAGGTCATTGAATACAATGTAAGAAAACCAATTGTATTTCTGTATATTATTTCCAGTAATGTTTAAAAACTATCTCGTTTGATTTTAGATGGACAGAGCCGCTGCAGAGGCAGCGCAGAGAGCCCCCCATGTGCCCTGAAGCGCCCGGGCCGCGTTCCCCCGGTCGATTGTCGGGACCGGGACGTGGCCGTTGGCCCAGTGCCGCCAGCGAGACCGCAGCCCTCCCTTGGTTTGGCCCGTTCTCCCACGTGTCCTTCCCACCCTGGAGCCGATCCGGGGCCCGCGTCGCCTTCTGCCGCCACGGCCCCGCCGTCCCTGGCCCGTGGCGGGTCTCAGGCTTGGCTCCCCGTCCTTGGCGCCGTGGAGGAGCACCGCGCGGGCTTGTGGACGGCGTGTCTGCGCTTTCCTCTGACCCAGCTCCGCAGGGGGAGGCGCCCTCTGCCTCGCAGCCACCGGGGCCGCGGGACTCGGCGTGGCCTTAGCCCTGAGCGCGGGGCCGCCCCCGGGAGGGGCCTGGAGCTCCTCTGAAAGGGAGATGTGCCCCTCGCCCCGTTTGTTGGCTCATTCGGTCATTTACTTAAATCCCTCTGGACTCGGGTGTGAGTTTCATTCTCTGGGTTTTGAGCCAGTGCCTTGCTGTTTATCCTGTGCTCGGCTTGGGCCGTGGGCGCCGGGCGGGCTGCCCCGTGTCTGTTTGACATGATTTTTTTTATTTTTAGCACTTGCTGTCTGGTTCTTCTGGCACTTTCCGTTGCCCAGCCCTGTGGCCAGCTCTTCAGCCTCTTCTCCGAGAAGCTGTCCTCTCGTTGGAGAGTGGTACCTAGAGACCAAGGCCTGGGGCTTGTTATGGGGTGCTTGGGGGGGCGATTTTGCCCCCAGGGAACTTGGCAATTTCTGGAGACGCTTTCGGATGTCACGACTTGGGCGCTCCTGACGTCTAGTGGGTGGAACCAGGGCTGCCGCTCCGCGCCCTGCGATGCCCCCCAAACGTGTGCAGTGCAGGCCAGCTGGGAAGCGGGGGTGTGCGCGAGCCCCCGCGCCAGCACCTGCCCGTCCTGGCTCTGGTCCTGCACAGGTTCATTCCAGCCCCACCCCCTTGCTTCTCTTCTGTTTTTTTGCATGTCTTTTTCTTTAAAGACCCATTTTATTTATTTATTCCACGTCCTTGTTGTTTCATGCTCGCTGTCTGCTCTCAGTGTCCACTCGTCTTCTCTTGAGGAGGAGCCCGGAACTGAACCTGGGCCCTCCCCCGTGGAAGAGAGGCGCTCAGTAGCTGGAGCCACCTCAGCTCCCTGCTTTGTTGTGTCTCGCATTGTCTTTCCTCTTTGTGTCTACTTGTTGCATCAGCTCATTGTGCCAGCCCACAGCGTCAGCTCGCTGTCTTGCTCATCTTCTCAGGAGGCACTGGGAACCGAACCTGGGACCTCCCATGTGGTAGGCAGGAGCTCAATCACTTGAGCAACCTCCGCTTCCCTGTATGTCTTTTTTTAATGTAAGTTTTTTTTTATTAGAGAAGTTGTAGGTTTACAGAACAACTATGCAGAAAATACAGAGTTTCCCTATTCCTGCCCCTGTTATCGGCACCCTGCATTAGTGTTGTGTGTTTGCTACAGTTGACAAAAGGATATTATTATAGTCGTGCTATTATCTACAGTCCCTAGTTTACATTGGGGCTCCCTGTGTTGTGCAGCCCTTTTTAAAGTTGTTATTCTGGTAACATAGACACAATCTAAAATTTCCCCTTTCAGTTACATTCAAACATACACTTCACAATGTTGTGTTACCATCACCTCCATCCACTACCAAAACTTCCCCATCACCCCCCTATTCCCTATCCCTGCCCTGGCCCCTGCTAACCTGTATAATAGTTACTGACTCTATGAATTATTTATTCATTTATCCCCCACTTGCTGCTTGTGCTCGCTGGGTCAGCCAACCATGCCGTGTGGGCGGGCCTGCCCTCACCAGGAGGCCCCAGGAACCGACCCCGGGGCCTCCCATATGGTAAACGGGAGCCCCACCGATTGAGCCACAGCCGCCTCCCTGAATTTGCTTTTTCTAATCATTTCATATCAGCGAGGTCATACAATATTTGTCCTTTTGTGTCTGGCTTGTTCCATCCACATGATGTCTTCAAGGCCCGTCCATGTTGTCGCCTATATCAGAACTTACTTTTCTGTAACTTATTCCCCCAACAGTGGGAGTCCTGGCTCTCGTCTCACCTAATTATTCAGTATGCACGTAGGTGCCGTGGCTTTGGGATCGCTCACCTGGGCCCCTGGAGGACAGACTCACCAGCGAAGCACAGCCTTTTCTGGTGCTCTTGTACAGCTGAGTTGAGCCGCTGCCTCACACACTGTGGCCTAGGCGAGCTTAGGTCCTGCATTTGCACACAGTGTGTACATCCTCACAGTCTCATCCCATCCTGGGGTCCCCAACATCCTGTCTTTTTTTTTTTAATTTGCTTACAGCAAAGCTTGCTCTTTGTGGCACAGCGTTCTCTGTTATTTATTTCTGACTGCTCCGTGCACACCGGATGCACACACGCACACACACTGGAATGCGCGTGGTGTCTACCTCGCTCGGGAGACGCCCTTTTCTGAAAGTGGTTCCTGAGTTCGGGGGCGAGGCCAGGTGCCGCTGCTCTGAGTCGCCTTCGCCGGCCTGGCCGACCGGCCCCGGGCAGACACCTGCCGACCCTGCCAGTCACAGCACTTCTGGGAGTTTTTAAACCTAGACCAAAGGAAGGGAGCCCAAGCTCTGGGATTTTGACAAAGGCAGAGAATTACATACCCACCACCCCAGCCCCCTACAGAAGAACCCAATAAAAAATGGGCAAGAGAGCCACGCTGACCTTTGCCCAAGAGGATGTGCAAATGGCCCGTGCGGACATGAGTGTGTACTCGTCGTCATCTGTCATCAGAGAAATGCAGATTAAAACCACAAGGAGTGGGAGCGCATGTAGCTCAGGGGTTGAGTGCTGGCTTCCCATACATGAGGTCCCAGGTTCAATCCCCGGCCCCAGTACCTTTCCCCCAAAAAAAACACCACAGGGAGAGGGAGCAGATGTGGCTCCAGCAGTTGGGCACCTGCCTCCCACATGGGAGGTCCCAGATTTGGTTCCTGGTATCTCCTAAAGAAAACAAAGAATCAATGAGCAGACAACGAGTAAAAACAAAAGAAGCAGGGAGCCCATGTGGCCCAAACAGTTGGGCACCCGCCTCCTACACGGGAGGACTCAGGTTCGGTTCCTGGTGCCTCCTAAAGAGACAACAAGCAGACAACGAGTGCAAACAATGGGCCAACAGATGAGGGAACCATCTCGGGGTGGTGGAGGGGAAGTAAATAGATTAATTAAAAAAAAACACACAAGGAGATACCACTGCTTACCTACTGGGGCTGCTAAAATCAAACCTGATAATACTAAGCACTGACAAGCAGGCAGCACAACAGAAACTCTTGTGGTTGCAGGTGGGAATTCAACGTGGAAGAGCCACTCTGGAAGACAGCGCAGAGGGTTCCGAGGAAGCTGCAAACACACCCATCACGGCGGCCCCAGTGGATTGTGTTCACACAGAAACCTGCAGACAAATGTCCGTAGCAGCTTCATTCATAATTGCCCCAAACTGGCAGCAGCTGAGAAGTTCTTTCAGCAGGTGACGGCAAGAAGCCGCAGCCTGTGGTGGACCGTCACGCAGCAACACGGAGGACCAAGCAAGGGGCCGTCCACAGGAACGAGGCTTAGCTGCGTCTTGCTTCGTGGGAGAAGCCGACCCCAGAGGCCTCCTGTAGCTTGACGCCATTTTTGTGGCATTAGGGGAGAGGCTGAACCACAGGGGGGAGCTGGTTGGTGGCCGCAGGGCTGGGAGGAGGGGCCCCCGCGGGCCGCATGGAGGAGTTTTGGGGTGAAGGTGCAGCTTTCCCTCCAGGGGTCTCAGACTGGGGCTCAGCGGGGGTGGGCGCTCGCTTCCCCGGATGTCTCTGGAAACCACGGCCGGGTCGGGACTGGGCCCCATGGGTGTGCTGGAAATGGAGGCCAAGGGAGAGCAGGTGGTCGGGGAGAGCCCCGCTGGGGCCGGCAGGGGGCCAGGCAGCTCGGGGCACTGCGCCCAGAGTGCCGCCGGGGTCCTTGCGGGCGGCCTCAGCAGTGGGGGGGCGGGGGCGCGGCCGCCAGTCTTGGGGTGGGGTCTGGGGTGGGCCCGAGTGGTTTTAAGGCGGTGCTGGCCCTGTTAGAGGCTCATGAGCTTGTCCAGACACCCTGCAAACAACTCCATCGCGCATCTCAGGAACGTCCCAGGAGACCCATCCGTTCTCCCGCGGAACATCTCCGAGGGCAGTTCACACCCGAGCGCGGCCACGTTGGCAGGCCACGCTCGACCCAACTTCAGAGCCCCGGTAAATACCGGGCGTGGCCTCGCCTCGGCCGGTGCTGGGGGGCGCCGTGGGCGGGTGCCCGGCTCCCTCTGCCCTTTGGGGAGCCGCCACGTGGCCTGGGCTCGCGAGGTGAAGAACCGGCTGCGCCCGGCAGAGCTCGTGGCCCAGGAGGGAGGCCTGATGAGCTGCTGGCGTTGCCGTCGGGCGCGGCCTCCAGGGGCTGCGGCCTCTTGCCTTGGCCCGCCTGGGGGCTCTGGGAGCCATGGTGCCTCCGGTTCTTCCAGTGGCGCTGGAAACCGAGTCTTTTGGGGGCAAGAGCCTGCAGGCGCCCACTGGGCCCGCTGCATCCCCCGCCGCCTGCGCGGCTGCCCTTTGGCCACTTTGGTCCCTAACCACGGAGCAGGCGCCACTCTGCAGACACAAACAAAACTCGCGCACCGATGTCTTGGTAGAAATGACTTTATTTAGAAATCCACACGGCGACGCCAGGGCAGCATGCAAACAGCGGTGCTTAAGCTGGAAGCCTGCGCGCCTGCCCTCCGCGGAGAGGCCTGTCTGCGGGGGGCACTCACTGTCTTGGTTAAATACAAAATCCGAAGGTGGAAGAGCCGCTCGGCGGATCATCACCCTCATAGAAAAGCCTAAAATCTGAGCTGCTTTTGCATCGCCAGAAACGCCAGTTCCTCTTCGGCCACGTGGAGCAGGCGGCAGGGGTCTCAAATGAAGTGACACGGGAGAAAACGAGTGGACGCTACAGAGCATCGCATCACAAGGAACGCTTTTCCCGGAGACGCCGCTAGCTGGCTGTGCTAAAGAATCACGACGTCTGAAGACTCAAAAGGACAATTTAGGAGCAGTTTGCAGCATGGCCAGAGAAGGGGGTGCCTGGGGCGGCCCCACCCCACCCCCGCCTGCCTCTGTGGGCTGCGCCAGTGCTGACCCCAGCCCTGGCTAGGGGGTGCTACACTCGCTGTCTGGAAACAGTGGTCCCAGGGAAGAGCCTGGCACGACTGAGGCAACAAACTTCCTTTTCTCCTTTTGTTCCTAAACTGCACGAGTGATGCTGGCAAGCTGAGGCAGCCCAGTGGCTGGGGCAAGGGTGTTGGGGAGCCCCAAAAGCAGGAGCCCAAGGGGCATGGGGGATCTGGGGGGCCCAGTGTGCATGTGGGGTGAGGGGAATTGGGGAGCCCGGCAGGCACTGGGGGAGAGATGGGGGCGGGGAGCCCAGCAGCCTCAGATGTGCGCATGCAGGGTGCTAAGACCAATGGGGTGGTCCGGGGGCCCCCGGGCCAGCAGGAAGCCAGGCGGGGCCCCCACTCCCTGCCCAGGCTGTCTCTGTGGGGTCGTGGCTGCTGAGCTCTCTGCCTCCTGTCAAGAGACCTACACCTGGGCACACCTGCCTTGCCAGGAGCTGTTCTGAGCAGCAGGGGGGGCAGCGACACCCCGGAAGCTTGCTGCCCTCGGCAGGGGTGGGTGGGCGTGGTCTGCTGGGCTTGCCACTCCGCACCTCCACTTCCTGACCCCGCGTTTCTGGGGGTCCTGGCACGGAGACCACGCCCCCAGGACGCGCCCAGGGCACCGCAGGCCTGTTCGGGCCCCCACTCGCCTCCTTCAAGCCTGGGGTCCCTGATCTCACGCTGCAGGTGCCGTGTTCCCGCTGGGTGGGCTTGGGGCTCCTGGAGCCTGGACAGCAAGCAGGGGCTGTGGGGAGGGGCTCCTTTCTGCCCCGGCTGCCTCCCCGCAGGGTGGTCCCCGGTTTGGACTCTGACGCCCACGCCGTCCGCGCTACTGGAACGTCGCCTTCATTCTTCGCAGCTTGTGCTGGATCTTGCGCGAGTGCTTCTCGCTGGTGACCTGGTAGAAGTTGGCCCTGTTGTCCGCGGCCAAAATGGAGACGTCGGCGCCGCTGAACCGGGCGATTCTCTGCCTGAGGTACGACTGCAGCTTGGGGTCGGGCGCGAACGTGTAGGGGCTCTCCTGGAAGGCGTGGACCTGGCTCACCACCTTGGCGATGTTTCTTGTTGGGGAGAGAAATGAGTCGGGTTTGCACAAGCGGTGAAACCGCCAAGCGCTTCCAGGCACGCGGGCTAGGGGGTGGGTTTTCTGTGTTTATTCACAGGCCAGGCCTCACTTCATTACGTAGATCTGTCTGCCCAGCCGTCTGTCCACCCACTTTTCACCCCACAAATACTTGCTGCAAATCTACTTTGCCAGGCCCTGGCTGGTGCTAGAGTGGCCCGGCCGGCGGCTGGGGCTCCTGTGCCGCGGAGGGGAGAGGTGCGCCACTGAGGACTGAGCGACGGGGCCCAGGCGCGGGCGCGCCCGCCCTCGGCCCGCGCCCAGTGCACGGTGGCAGCGGGGAGGTGCCGGGGGAGAATGGCAGGCGCTCCGAGCCCAGGCTTGCTTCCCTGGAGAGCCGGCAGCTCAGCACGGACACGGCTGGGTATCGCCCACAGAACCGGAACGCGGAAGCTGAGGTGCACGGTTCTGCCTGGGAGGTGGCGGATCCCCGCCATGGTTTTGGGTGAAAAAAATAGTGTGTCCCGTCTGAATGCTACCAGTTTTGTTAACTGAGAGTTAAAAAAAAAAAAGAGGAGCCGTCACCCACACTCCTTTGGGAGTGTGACGCCGCATTCACGTCTTCATTTCTTTTTTCTTTAGTGGGTTTTTCTGATTTCTTGCAGATTTTTTTTTTTTTTTAAAGATTTTATTTATTTATTCATTTATCCCCCCCTTGCTGCCCGTGCTCGCTGGGTCAGCCAACCACGCCATGCGGGCGGGCCTGCCCTCACCAGGAGGCCCCGGGGACCGAACCCGGGGCCTCCCATATGGTAAACGGGAGCCCTACTGATTGAGCCACAGCCGCTTCCCTCTTGCAGATTTCTTGACACTGGCCCAGGCTCTCAGAGCCCCCGACTCTGGGGCAGTGGGCAGCCCTGTGGAGTGACCAGCCTGCCCCCTGCCGGTGTGGATGAGGGCAGCAGGGGAGGAGGAAGAGCCCGACAGGCTGTGGGGAGTGGGGGCTGCTGGAGCCAGCCTGGCCCAGGTCCTGGGCAACATCAGGGGCACCCCAGAGGGCTGCCAGGAGGGGCTGCCTGGAGGGGTCCTGTGGCAGTGGAGCCCGCCGGTACTCTTGGGGCCTGGGCCATGGTGTAAACCGAGACTTCCAACCCGTGTCCCGGGCACCTGGAGGGTGGGCGGGCATTCTGGGGAGCTGGGCACTTGGGCAGCGGAAAGGTGGGAACCTCTGGGGGCCGAAGCTGGGAGGACACGGATGTCGTGGGCGGGGGCCCAGGGTGCAGCAGGCGGGAGTGGGGGTGGGAAGAGCTGGGAGAGGTGCATGGAGCCAGTCCAGGAGGGGCTCCTGGTGGGTGTCTTGAAGACGCAGACGCCAAGGGAGACAAGTGAAGGTGGGACAGGGACAGGGGGCTTGGGGCCCTGGAGCTCAGAAGTGCTGGGAACGCTTGGCACTGTTTTTGGAGAAGAAGGCTGAGGTCTCCTCGGCAGAGTCGTAGAGTGGGCCCTGGGGCCCCGGTCCAGGGAAAGGGATGGGTGAGGGGAAGAGATGGGCCAGGCATGTCACCTGTGCTTGCTCCACCTGGGCTCAGTTCCCCTCCCACCTGAGCTTGCTCCACCTGGGTGCCTGGTTCCCCCTCACCTGAGCTTGCTCCACCTGTGGGCCCCGTTGGTCATGGTGAAGCCCCCCGTCTCCAGCTGCTGGATGTGCATGGCCAGGAGGCGGGCTGAGGGAAGGGTGGGCTGGGCCCGGAACCGCCGCCCCTCCATCAGACACAGGCTGTCACTCTTCAGGAATACCTGAGCCCGGCGGGCAGGTGGGGAGAGAGGAGGGAGGTCAGGGTGCGCTCCAGACAGGCAGCAGCTGCCTGGGGGGCTACGAGATGCCCCGTGCGCCCGAGCGAAACAGCTAGCCAGGTCACGGACTGTGGGCCCTCGTGCGGGCGCCTCAGTTGTGCTCCCAGCACGCCCGTTCCTTACTCCTGCTGCGCTTTGGGCAAGCCCCGGGCAGGCAGCTGCAGAGGCCGGGGACCTGCTGAGAGGGCGGGACAGACGGCCACCCCGTCTGTGTGTGGAGGGAGGGCAGAGAGGCCCGGGGAGCCGGCTCCCAGCTCCTGGCGGCCCCGTGGGTGGCGTGCCCGCTGCGCTGGGTATCAGCTGCCGTCTGATGGCAGCAAAGCTCCGCGCCTTGTTTAGGAAAACGCCTGATCCAGTAAATGTAAACCCTTCGTTTATCCCCTGCGTCCCTTCTGCACTTGTGACAGGGCAGCGGCTGGCCCGGCCTGGGGCGCTCCGTGTGGCTTCGGGCTCCAGCGACCTGTGCTGGGAGGTCAGACCCTGAGGGCTGGGCCCCTCGCGCTCCGCCCCACTAGGCGAGGGCCTGGGTGCTGGCGCAGAGGCCAGGTGAGACGGCTGCGCCTCGCCCAGCTCCGCGGGCCCCGTGCACATGCAGGAGACCCTGGACTCAGCGCGTCACGAGGGGCAACCTCGGGGCAGGCCTAGTACCTCCACGGCTTTCAGCTCCTCCATGACTTCCGCGATCTTGGCAGGTAAAATCCTCCAGGCCTAAAACGGAATTGCAAGTGAAACCGCCGTGGCTGCGCCGCCCGCCAGCACTGCCCATCCCCCCGCGTGGCACGGTGGGGCCGGGGGGACCCACGGGGGACTGCCTCACGACCAGGTGCTCCAGGCCGCCCAGGAGCTGCATGGCCGTCGCGAAGTTCCTCTGCTCGTAGCAAGACTTGGCAACCAGCAAGAATTTGGACAGCAAATTCACCTGCAACTGGAACGAGAAAAGGACACGTGCGGAACCTCCCGGGTTAAAGAGAACAAGGGAGGGAAGCGGCTGTGGCTCGGTCAGTGGAGCTCCCGTTTACTATGTGGGAGGCCCCGGGTTCGGTTCCCGGGGCCTCCTGGTGGGGGTGGGCCCGCCCGCACGGCGTGGTTGGCTGGCCCAGCGAGCACAGGCAGCAAGGGGGGGATAAATGAATAAATAAATAAAATCTTAAAAAAAAAAAAAGAGAACAAGGGAGCACGCTCGGAGAGCCTGGGGGGCAATCCACCCTGAGGGGCGGGCAGCTCCTGGCCCTGGGGGCGGGGAAGACAGCACACAGGCTCCTTGCTCCCCTGCAGCATCATACTTTTCCTTACACGCTGCCCCGCTGCTGGGGCCCAATGTTCTCATGTGACAGGAGAAAACCCAGCTTCACTGTCACCTCAGAGATTTGAGAATCGAGGACAAGACGCCTTCCGTCAATTAAAGGCTAAGTTTACAGGCCTAAGCGCAAACTCTTTTTCCACCCCAGGCAAGCAGCAACCCGCAGTGCTCCGGAGAACAGGTGAGGAAGGAAACAGGGTCCCCAGGCTCGGCCCCTCCCCACCTGCCGGGCTGGCAAGCGTCCAGCGTCAGGAGGACTGCGGCCTGCAGGGACCAGGCCCAGCTGCCCCTAAGACACGTGGTTTCTCCTCGGTCCACGTGTCGGTGAGCGTGGCGCGGCTGGATTCTGCTTGTCTTCTGCCCACGGGGACGTAAAGTTCACCGTGACAGCAACGGGGGAGGCTTGTTCCAGCGAGGCCACGAGCTGCTCCCAGGGACCGCGGGGCCGCGTGGAGGAGCCCACAGAGGCCTGGCTGCGGGAGGGGCTGCAGGTCCCCGGCCGCGCCTCCACCCGCCCTGCGGGGCCGCCCCTCAAGGCCCAGGACGCACTGCTCTAGGGGTGGACGGCGATCACGACCTGCTCTGCCCGCAGGGACGGGAGGGGCCGTCAGGGTCTCGTGCCAGCCCTGGACGCGGATGCACACGGCGTGTGGAGGCAGCCCTGGGCCCCGTGAGTGTGCATGAGCACGTGCGAGTACGTCAGAGCGAGTGTGAGCACGGATGAGCATACAGGCATGTGTGTGAGCGTGAGCATGAGTGAGCGTGTAAGTGAGCAGGTGTGAGCGTGAGTGTGAGCGTGAGCGAGTGTGCGTCTGGGCAGGCGCCGAGGCCTGTCCTGGGGGCAGCTGGACACAGCAGGCAGCCTGAGCCCGGTGGGGCGTGGCAGCCCTGCACCCCCGAGAGCTGGACGTTGGGTGGGGGGTGGCAGGCTGGTCGGCGGACGCTGTGGTGCCACTCTAACCTCTGCCCTCGAACTGGCCTGGCTCCGAAGGACACAGGGACGCGACTCCCTGCACTTGGTCCCAGCTGGCGGGAGAGGGTCTCACCCCCCATGATTGATGGGAGGTCCCAGGGCCCCAGCGGCAGGTGGGCTGCGTGCCCTGCCCCGGGAGAGGGGGGACGGAGGTGCCCACCTTGGGGCTGGGGCTGGTCACGATTTCGGCAGCCACCCAGGTGCTGACGTCATCCGCGTTTCTTAACAGCTGCAGCAGGTACTTGTCCTGGGTGTAATTCGGCAGAAATAAGCTGCAGGTTTTCGCTGTCAGAGGGTCAGCAGAGAGGGCTCTACCACAGAAGACAGGTGGACAGATGTCACGAACCCGAGACGTGGCGCAGGGTATTGTTGAACCCTAAATTAGCCTACCCATAGGCCTTCATGGCAACCAGAGTAACTAGAAAAGAAAAGTTCCCACTGTCTCCTAAGTGTCCTATCTGACAAGCACACAACCTCCCCTCCCTTGAACAATCCTGCAAGGACATCTCAACCCTGCAGCTGTGCCCCAGGCTATCAGGGCATTCTGTGCAAACGCTAGCTAACTGCCAAAATCCGCTTCTGTACATCCCGCTTGCTTGCAAACTGCGACAGCAACCCCCTATAAAAAGGAGCCATTTTAAAACCTGGGGGCTGCAGTTCTCTCCTGCATGAGAGGTGCTGCAGACGCCCGCGGGCTTAGCTCAATAAACTTCATAAAAGTGGTTAAAGTCTGAGTGTGGTCCATCTCCTGGGTTATAACATTTGGAGGCCCCAGCGGGATCTACTGCGAGGTCCCCCTTAATTGGGGTCGACCTCCTCAGACTAAGCGGGAAGTGCCTCCACTTCCTCACCTTTGCTTTTGATTCGTGATCGGATTCGGACTAGGACGGTGGCCTCGAGGAATCTGGTAAGGGATTCTCCCTTTTGTGCTGGCTCCGGAGCATTTGTGGGGGCTGTTGCAGGCGGGACGCCGCGGTACTGCACTCCCCGAATCAGGGACGGGACGCCCTCTCCTGAATTTGTTTTTTTTTTTTTTTTTTTGTCCACCGGGAGGTACTGGGGATCGAACCCCGGTCTCTCCATATGGTAGACGGACGCCGAACCTCTTGAGCCACATCCGTTTCCCCTTTTTTTTTTCCTCTCCTGATTTTGGAAACCGTTAGGTTTCACTTTGGTATTTGGCTGTGGGAGTGGGAGTGAGACTAGTCTCCAGTGTTTTGTTCGTTTGTCTGTCTATGTTCAGTGTTTCTTGGTGTTTTAACTGTTTCAACCCTGACAGGATGGGACAAGGAAAATCTACTCCGCGGACTCCTCTTGAATGCATTCTTGCTAATTTTTCTGATTTCTTTAAGAGATCCTGTGACTATGGGAAGCCAGCAGATCCAGGCTTCCTGCGGACCCTCTGTGAACTTGAATGGCCAGCCTTCCAAATAGACTGGCCTTCGGAAGGCTCATTTGATTTATCTCTGTTGTTTGCTGTACGGTCTGTTGTTTATGGGGTTCCCCACCCCGACCAGAGGGTTTATATAGATGTTTAGATTGACATTGTGCATGATAAAGTAGATTATATCCAGAAATGCCAGAAACCAGGGAAGGGGGATATGTATGCAAGGGTAGGCAGAAAAACCATTTTAGTAACTGCCCCGAAACCTCGAGGGGCACAGGATCCCCCGGAAGAAAAGAAAGATGAGAAACCAGAAAAACAGAAACCCCGTTTATATCCTGTTCTGCCGGGGGAAACTGATGATATAGCTGAAAGCTTATTTGACCCCCCGCCTTACCCAAGAACTCCCTCGCAGCAACAGGCCCCAGGGCGCTCGCCCCAAGGGGAAGTCCAGAGTCCTCCCCACAGGAGAGGGGGATCTCTCTATCAGCCCCCTCCACCAGGGCCTGATTCTTCAGTGCCCCTGTTGCCGCTCAGGGAAGTTCCTCCTCAACCAGGGGCGCCTCCAGGCCATACTCGAATGATTTATGTCCCATTTTCCACCTCTGATCTCTATAATTGGAAACACCAGAACCCTCCTTTTTCAGAGGACCCCCAGAGGCTGATTTCGTTTTTAGAAACTATTTTCCGCACTCATCAGCCTACCTGGGATGATTGTCAACAGATTTTACAAACTTTGTTCACTTCTGAGGAGAGAGAGAGAATCCATCAGGAGGCTGCTAAGATTATCTTGGGGGACAATGAGGGGGACTCCCAGACTAGGAGGGCTGAATTAGAGGAATCACTCCCTTCGAGTCCTCCTCGTTGGAACCCTAACACTGATGCAGGGATGACAGCCTTGCGCCACTATCGCCAGTCTCTACTTAGGGGTCTAAGGGCTGCAGCTAAAAAGCCTACTAATTTAACTAAGGTTAGTGCAGTCATGCAGGGTAAGGACGAGTCCCCGGCTGCTTTCTTAGAGAGATTATTGGAGGCATATCGAATGTACACCCCCTTTGACCCAGAAGATGAAAATAACAGACGAATTTGTAAACATGGCGTTCGTCTCTCAGTCGGCCCCAGATATTAGAAAAAAACTTCAAAAGCAAGAAGGGTTTGAAGGAAAAGCCAGAAGTGAATTGGTAGAAATAGCTCAGAAAGTTTTCCAAAATAGAGAAGATCCTATTCGGGAGCAGACCAAGCAGCTCACACGAATCTTGCTGGCAGCACTAACCCAGAAACCCCATCCCTCCAAGGGACGGCCGGAGAGAGGAGACCTAAAGAAGAACCAATGTGCCTTTTGCAAGGGGATGGGGCACTGGAAAAAGGATTGTCCTAAGTTGATAGGCAGAAGGGCTCAGGAACCTAAGGAACTGGCCCGCCTCTTAGTAGAAACTGAAGATTGAGGAGGTCAGGGTTCCTTCGCGCTTGGCCCCCAGGAAACCATGATAAAGTTAACAGTCGAAGGGAAGCCAACTGAATTTCTAGTAGACACGGGGGCCACCTTTTCAGTTCTCCAAGAGACAACTGGGGAACTTTCATCCCAGAAGACTTCTATCATAGGGGCAACAGGAAAACCTAAATCTTACCCCTGGACTCAAGCCCAAATTACTGACTTAGGAAAGGGTACTGTTACCCATTCCTTCTTAGTAATGCCAGAATGCCCATACCCCCTCTTAGGCCAAAACTTGCGGCAGAAATTAAAGGCAACCATCTCCTTTAAAGATGGAGAAACAATTTTGCAACTGGGAGATCAGCTCCCTCAATCAATTATGTTAATTGTCCCTATTCTGAAGAATATATTCTATTTAAACAAGAGCCCAAGGGGGCTATAGGAGAAAGCTATATCCAGGAACTGCTTACTAAAATCCCCGGGGTCTGGGCAGAGAGCAACCTGCCAGGATTGGCTTTGCATCAACCTCCTATCATTGTGCAACTCATGAGCACTGCTCTCCCCATCCAAGTCAAGCAATACCCCATACCTCAGAAGGCAAGGGAAGGCATAGCGAAACATATGAAGAGATTAAGAGAAGTGAGGATACTGACTCCCTGCCAATCACCCTGGAATGCCCCCCTTTTACCAGTAAAAAAGCCAGGGACCGAAGATTACAGACCAGTACAGGACTGAGAGAAGTCAATAGGAGGGTTGAAACCATTCACCCCACTGTACCTAACCCTTATACCCTTCTGAGCTCTCTGCCTCCAGGACGGACTTTCTATTCTGTACTGGACCTGAAAGGTGCCTTCTTCACCTTACCATTGGCCCCTCAGAGCCAACCCATCTTTGCCTTTGAGTGGACAGACCCCGAAGGGGATTTTCAGGCCAGCTAACCTGGACTAGACTCCCACAAGGATTCAAGAATTCTCCAACCATCTTTGATGAAGCCCTGAGCCGAGACCTCCTGGGATTCAGGGAATCCCACCCTCAGGTACCTCTTTTGCAATATGTAGATGACCTTCTTCTTGCAACAGCATCAGAAGAGGATTGCCTAATCGCCACCAAGGAACTGCTCTCTGAACTAGCACGCCTCGACTACCGGGTGTCCATGAAAAAGGCTCAGATCTGCGTGCAAAAAGCCACATATTTGGGCTACCATCTGGAAGAAGGTAAAAGGGCCCTATCTCTGGGACGGATAGAAGCTATCCTGAATATCCCAACTCCAACCACCAAGCGCCAGGTACGGGAATTCCTAGGGGCGGTAGGCTACTGCAGGCTTTGGATACTCGGGTTTGCTAAAATTGCAAAACCCTTATATGCCTACACAGGCGGAAGGAACCCTAACTTTCATTGAACTCGGGAGGAAGAACAGGCCTTTATAGCCCTCAAGCAAGCCTTAGCCTCAGCCCCTGCCTTAGCCCTACCCGACATCACGAAACCTTTTCAGCTGTTTGTAGCTGAAAAGAAGGGGATTGCCAAAGGGGTCCTCACTCAAACCTTAGGGCCTTGGAAACGCCCAGTGGCCCATCTCTCCAAGCACCTAGACCCTGTAGCTGCGGGATGGCCGTCATGCATGAGAGCGATAGCTGCGACCGCCCTTCTAGTCAAGGGGGCACAAAAATTGACCTTGGGCCAGGACTTGCAGATTATCGGGGGCCACACCACTGAGGCCCTCCTTAGATCCCCACCTGACCGTTGGATTTCGAATGTGTGCCTTACTCAATATCAGGTGCTGCTACTAAATCCCCCTCAAGTCACTTTCTCTAAGTCCATGGCTCTCAACCCAGCTACTCTGTTGCCAGATTCTAAATATGGAGAAATTGTCCATGATTGCCTGGACATTTTAGAGACTATCACTGGATCTAGACCTGACCTCCGGGACACTCCCCTAGAAAACCCAGACTACGAGCTTTATACTGATGGAAGCAGTTATCTGAAAGATGGACTGAGATATGCAGGCACAGCGGTGACCACGGAAAATCAAGTACTCTGGTCACAGGCCTTGCCCCAAGGAACCTCCGCCCAGAAAGCAGAACTAATTGCTCTGACCCAGGCGCTTCACTGGGCAAAAGATTTGAAGACCATCGCCAACTCAGAGGTAACCCGTTGCTCAGTATGCGCTCAGGTCAACCCAGGGCCCCCAATCTCTCGCAGTGTAGGGGTCCGAATCAGAGGCCATGAACCAGGGGAACATTGGGAATTAGATTTTACTGAAATTGGAAAAAGCAAATACGGCTATAAATATCTCCTGGTCTTTATAGATACTTGCTCCAGATGGACTGAAGCTTTTGCCACCGAGCATGAGACTGCCAATGTAGTCGCCAGGCACCTCCTGACAGGAATCCTCCCACGATTTGGCTTACCCTTGGCGTTGGGGTCCGACAATGGCCCGGCTTTCATAGCCAAGATATCCAAAAGTCTAGCCGAGGCACTTAAAATAAACTAAAAATTATATTGCATTTACAGGCCTCAGAGCTCAGGACAGGTAGAGAGGATGAATAGGACTTTAAAGGAGACTTTAACTAAATTAAAATTGGAGACTGGAGAGAGTTGGGTAAGTCTTCTCCCTTTCGCTTTACTAAAAACCAGATGTACCCCTTATTTGAAACATTTAACCCCTTTTGAAATAATCTATGGAAGACCACCTCCCATAATCCCCAACTCCTAGCGCCATCGCACCCATTGAACTTCTTTAGTAATTCTTTCCTAACCATGCTAGACTCTGTTTTCTCCCTTCTGAATGAAACTCAGCCGGCCGTCACCACTGAGCGTTGGCTCTGCGTCGATCCGGCACCATCATACTACGTGGGGATTGGTGCCAACCTGATGGGAGAAATGGCCCCCCGGAACGTCTCCTACACCGATGCCGACAACTTTGGGACTGGTATCCTGTCTAATTGTTCTCATCAGAGAAAGCTCACCCTCAGCGATCTCCCAGGACAAGGGATCTGTTTCACCAGCGGCAGCTACTCCATAGACAACTCACCTTATAAGGACAATTGCCTGAACACTGTCCCCCTTACTGCTGCAGGATCCACTTGGACTTTAATCACCCCCAATGGTACCTGGTTTGCCTGCTCATCTGGTATCACCCGCTGTATTGCCCCTAATAATGCTTCTGACCTATGTATTGGTGTTTATATCATTCCCCAGGTTTACCTATATGCTGGACTCTCAGGTACTGCCCACTTCTTAGCTCAGGATCAACATTTTAGACTGCAAAAAAGGACTCCAATTCTAATCCCTATCTTAGCCACCTTAGGGATTGCAGGTTCAGCAGCCATAGGAGCTGGGGCCATGATTACCTCTGACATTGGTATTAGAAAACTTTCAGCTACTTTCTCTGCTGATGTCGCTCTCCTTCAGACCCAAGTACAATATCTTGAAAAACAAGTTAACTCCTTAGCAGAAGTAGCTACACAGAACAGGAGAGGACTAGATTTACTGTTTCTGAAACAGGGTGGCTTATGTGCCACCCTCGGAGAAGCCTGCTGTTTTTATGTAAACCATTCAAAAATTATTAAACAATCAATGCAAGAACTACAAAAGAGACTCAGAGAGAGGGATCTAGAAAAACAATCCTCTGAGTCTTAGTTTCAGAACCTTTTCAATTGGTCTCCATGGCTGACTACTTTAATTTCAGCCCTAGTAGGCCCTCTCATACTGTTACTTTTGGGTCTCACTTGCGGACCTATCGTTATCAATAGGCTTGTAGCTTTTGTCAAGGACAGAGTCCAATTGGTCAAACTAATGGTATTAGCCCAACCCTACCAACACCTGCCAACGACTGGAGACCACTATGATGAGTCAATGATTTGACCCACTAAGAAGAGAAGTGGGGAATGCTGAACCCTAAATTAGCCTACCCATAGGCCTTCATGGCAACCAGAGTAACATAGAAAAGAAAAGTTTCCCACTGTCTCCCAAGTGTCTTATCTGAAAAGCACACCCTCCCCTCCCTTAAACAATCTCGCAAGGACAGACAAGCATACAACCTCCCCTCCTTTGAACAATCCTGCAAGGACATCTCCACCCTGCAGCTGTGCCCCAGGCTCTCAGGGCATTCTGTGCAAATGCTAGCTAACTGCCAAAATCCGCTTCTGTTTATCCCGCTTGCTTGCAAACTGCGACAGCAACCCCCTATAAAAAGGAGCCATTTTAAAACCTGGGGGCTGCAGTTCTCTCCTGCATGAGAGGTGCTGCAGACGCCCGTGGGCTTAGCTCAATAAACTTCATAAAAGTGGTGAAAGTCTGAGTGTGGTCCATCTCCTGGGTTATAACAATATCACCCCCCAGGACTCTGAGGAGCCCCCTGCCGGGTCCTGGGGCCGGGGGGCTCTGCTGCCCTCGGCCTTCCCGGGGAGGCCCCGCAGCCGGCAGGCTCCACGGTCGGCCCTGGCAGTGGGGGCTGTAAGTGTGGGCACGGGCGTCCAGCTCCAGGGCCCCGGCCGCAGCTGCCTGGCCCCGCTTGCTCGTGTTGAGGGAGACGCCAGCGCCCCTCCAGCAGGTGGGAACCTGGGGATCCGCGACCGCCTCCTGCCCGAATCCCTTGAAGGCCCTCCCGCCAACAACCGTGTCACGGGCTCCCTGGCAGACCGAAGCCGAGACCCTCCCCCAGCTGGCGCCCCCCCCGCAGGGCATTCTGGCCGCGGGCGCACACCCGGGGGCTTACTTCGGCATGGGCGCGCTTTTGTCCGCGACGCCCAGGGCCCTCGAGTTCAGGAAGTGGACGGGATGGCACTTCCGAAACAGCTCCTGCCGGGCACACGAGACGGCCGTTCGGGAACGTCCTGCCAGGACTCGGCCCCAAGAGGCTGCTTGGTTTTGGGGGTGGCTGGGGGGGGCGTCTCGGCGGGTGGGGCCGGGCCGGGGCGGGAGGGCTGCCGCAGCCCGCGGTCCGGGAGGCCCCGGGGCCTCGGGGCGGCGTCCGGCCCGCACCTGCTGCAGCAGGGTCAGCTGGCTGGAGAGCTGCTGGGCGCTGCACTGGGTGAGGAAGCAGGGCCCCTTCTCGCTGCCCTTGGCGCAGGGGCCGTAGAGCTCCTCCAGGAAGCAGGGCTTGGGCAGCGCGGCCGCGATGCTGTACTGGCGCTCCTTGGGGTGCCCCGGCACCAGCCCCCCCTTGGGCAGCCTCCAGGAGAAGCTCTGCAAGGTGGGGCCGGCGCTGAGGGGCCTCGCCCCGTCCCCGGCCCCGCGGGCTGCTTCCCAAGGGCCAGAGCCAGGCCCCTGCCCCTGCCCCGGCCCGCGTGCTCCCAGCTGCCCGCCCGTCGTTCCTGCAGAACCCCCTGGGCAGAGCTGCTGGGGTCTGGGACCACCCCCGGGTGTTTCTGAAAAGACCTCCTGCCAAGCCCCTGCCTGACCGTGGCTTCTTTCACCTGGGCCTCAGGAAGGTGAGGTGTGAGCCACAGAAGGACCCGCCTCGGGGGAGCACCTGGCTGCACCCCACTGCGAGCCCTGTGGGGGGGAAGCAGCCCCCCATGGGGTGGGTGGCACGGGGAGTGTGTGCGCACAGGTGTGCCCATGCTTGTGTGCCTGTGTGCCTTCTGTGTATCTGCACATGCGTGTGTGCACACGTGCTGGGCACCCATCTGTTCCGGGGGGCCCTGCCAGGGGAAAGGGCCCCACCTTCCGGGAGAGGCCGTCTTCCGAGAGCTTCTTACAGAGGGCGTTGAGGGGTCTCGCGTCCTCCTCGGCCTCCTTCGGGTCCTCCAGGTCCCTGCCACGCGTGGCCCCCTCGCCCCGCCGCTCGGTGTTCACCTCCAGAAGGGCCAGCAGGCGTTCCGCGTAGCCGTCCAGGGGCAGGGCCTGGGGGGGCGCGGCGACGGGGCAGCCCCTGCCGTTCCAGCGCCGCCCGCGCCTCCGCGCCGCCCTCCCCGGGGCCCCGCGCCCCCGGGCCCGCGCGCCCCCGCGCCGCCCTCCCTGCGGGCAGGCACCTTGGAGGAGACGAAGGCCTCGAGCCGCCCCAGGAGCCCGCTGTCCTGCGTGAAGTCCACGGCGTGGCAGTCCTCCACCCAGGCCTGCAGCAGGCAGAAGCTCCGCTTGTAGATCTTGGTGAAGGTCGAGGAGGGCTCCTGGTGGGCTCTGCAGACGGACGGCAGGGGCCCGCGCTGCACGGGGTCTGCCCGCCCTGCAAGGCCGGGTCGGGCCGCCCCCCCGCCCCGGGTACCTGCACAGGGTGCCGCTGATCCTGTCCAGGAGGAACTGCAGGAAGTCGTGCGGGGTGCAGAAGTACCGGAAGGTGTACAGGAACTGCTGCACGTAGCCCTCCAGGAAGGCGTCGCTGCGGGCGTGCGGCCGGCTGAGCCTCCCCGCGCCCCGGCCTCCGCGCGCGCCAGTGCCCCGGGCAGCGCCCTCCGGGCCGTCCCGAGGGGAGGGGAGGGGAGGGGAGGGGAGGGGAGCTCCCCGTTAGCGCCCCGGGTGCGCACCACGGGGCACACGCTGCCAGAGCCGCACA
>JAKSZT010054542.1:502054-545479 GCA_026826555.1 Tolypeutes matacus | reverse complement strand
ACTGGGCGTCCGTCTCCCACGTGGAGGGACCTGGGTTCGATCCCCAGGACCTCCCAGTAAAAATAAAGAAAAAGATAGAAGGCACGCGGGCCATCAGGCCCCATGCATGGGTGTGCTGTCAGGCCCCGTGAGCAAGTGAACCACCAGGCCCCGCTGAGCTATGCAGCAAGATGATGATTTAACAGGAGAGTGACGCAAGGGAGAGCCAAGACAAGACGTGCCGAAAAACTAGGAACTAAGGTGGCGCAGGTGGTAGGACGCCTCTCTCCCATATTGAAGGTTCCCAGGATCGAAACCAGGTGAAGACAGGAGGAGAAGGATGAGGAGAGGGCAGGAAACAGACACAGAGAATTGTCCAGCGAATGGAGACAAAAAAAAAACAGAAAAATGAGGGTGGGGGGTGTTTAAATGGATAAAACTAAATAAATAAATAAACCTTAAAAACAAAACAAAACTGGAAGCTATAAAACATTTGGAATACACCACCCCTTGTCCTTCTACCCCTTCCACACTGCCCACAAATGTCTCCACACAGGAATGTAGTTTTTTCCTTGAAATTATGCTGAGAGGAGTTATGTTTCGCACAGTCTTACGAAGTCCTGCAGTTACTTTATTGAGAACAACAAGGTTCTCTTTAGGGAAAACGTGTTACTCTGAAAAAACTCAAATCAATGCAATTTTTAGATGATTATCAAGGTTCCCCTGAAGAATCAGTTAATAAAAAAGGAGACACAAAAAAGCACCACAGAGTTACTAACTGATCCCGCAGGTATATTGCCCCACAGCGCCACGTGCCAGCTGTTCTTGTGAACAAGCCCTGCACGGTGCACTCGGCAAGGCCACGTGGCAAGTAAGTGCTTCCCTGTCGAGGTGGCGAACATACGCTGACAGGAAAACGAAAAACCAGAGGGCCCCTGGTGAGGGGAAGGGGCTTAGAGCCTGGGACAATCCCCAGGATCACTCGGGCCCCGGCTTCAGAGGCTGGATCTCCAGCCATGCGGCGTGAGAGTGTGGTGTGCGTGGGAAAAGCAGCGACATCTTCAAACAACGCACTGAGGTCCTGGGCCAGCGTCCGCCACGGAGCCACACCCCACGTCCAGCACCCACTCTCCTGCCTCCCAAAGTGGAGCCTGGGCAGCCAGTGGCGCACCTGCCTGCCCTGCCTTCAGCAGCGGGGGCCTCATGCCTGCCTAACCCCTTTGGACTAACAGCCCCCGGTAGATGACATGCGGCTACTTAGCCAAAACATCTACGTCCTCAAAGCTGCAATACTGAAGGTAGTCAAAGGCTTTTCTTGGAACAAGTGCTCACGCCCTGAAGGGCAGCCATGCCCGGCACTGCACACACCCTCTGCTTTTCTTCGGCCTGTCGAACCGGAAGTCTGCAGGGTACAGGTGGAGCCGCACCATGTGGTCCTTTCGGGCAGTGCTGCTCTTGAACTTCTCCGTGCAACCTTCCACCAGACACTGATACTGAAACAGAAAAGGGCACCCCGCCATCACCACGCCGCAGGTTCCTTCCTGCACCCAGTGCCCCTGGCTTTGCAGGGACACATGGCCCAGGTACCCAGGAGGGAAGGGTCCCCTTTTGCCTTGTCCCCAATGGCCTGTGGGCTGGGGAGGGGACGCTGACCTCCATGGGTCTCAGACCCACTGGCTGCACCAAGCAGCACTGGCACTAGCGCTTAGCATGGCCGGAACTGACCTTTCAGCAGGTGCGGGGAGCCACTCACCATGTCCTGCCTCTCGGACAGGATCTGGAAGAGCGCGTCGTGCCACTCCAGGATGTGGCTGTCCAGCAGATGTGCAGAGGGGAACGCCCGTTTGCAAAAGGAGCAGGCATGTCTGTGCCGTGTGTGGTAGTGGTGTTCGTAACCCTCCAGAGTATCAAACACCTGGCAGCAGCCGGCCACCTGGCAGGTAAACTCAGGTACCCTAGGTAAGGGAAAGAGGCTTCGCAGGGATGTCACTCCACTCTCAAAGAATATGAACTAGACTTTCTGTCAACAAGTTTCAATAAATAGTCTGATGACGCTTTGGTTGTTGCCGGGGGTGGGGTGGGGTAGTTGAGGCAGCTGGCACGGCAGGTGCCAGGATGTTTAGGAACCTCAGGGTGGCACAGCCGGGCTGGCTCAGGGCCGGTGGGGGCTCTGGACGGGGACTGTCCTGCCGGGGCCGGCGGGGGCTCAGGGCTGCCGAGGGGGCCGAGGAGAGGGACGGAGGGGACCATGGAGCCCGGGCCAGCACCTGGTGGCAGATGGGAGGGCGCGGGGAGCGGGGGCGCTCACCTGGGCCTCTCGGGTGCCTCGGCCACCTGCATGAGCACGTCCTGGAGGTAGAGGTGCCGCTGCACGTCCCCATCCTGCAGGAGACACGCGCCGCGGGTGGGTCAGCGCCTCGCCGGGCAGATTCGCGCCCGCCCGCCGGTCCCGCCCGCGGACACACACACACACACACACACACACACACACACTCGTACCGCGCACCTCGAAGAACTCGTGCTCCCGCGGGAAGCGCACCTGGCGCGCCGCGAAGCGGAAGGGCGGCGTCCCCGCCGCGGGGTCCCTCACGACAGGCAGCGGCTCGGCCGCCCCAGGACCCCCGTCCAGGCGGGCGCGCAGCGCGGGCGGCAGCTGCATCGCCCTGGACGCCCGCGGACCACCTGCCGGCCACCGTAGGGAGCCGGACAGGGCGGGGCCGGCGTTGCGCGCGTCACTTCCGGTGCCGGCGCGGCTGCGCGCTGGGGCTGCAGCGGGCGCGAGCGGGAGCGGCGCGGGCTCTGCGGTGAGTCCCCGGGCCTGGACGCCCGCCGCCGGGCCCCCGCGGGCCTGGACCCCGGCCCTGCGCGAGCCGCCTGCGCGTGCACGGGGAGGCCCGTCCTCCGAGTTCCTCGCGTCCGCGCGGCGGCTCCTCCGCCACGCCTGGCTCTGGGCCGGCGCCCCTCGCCCGGGGGACCCCGACGCTCGGCCTTGCGGGCAGAAGCCGTGCTCCGGGGTCTGAGCCCCGAGTTGTCCCGCGACGTCGGCGGTCGGTTCAGGTCCCAAAGCGAGACTCCTGGGTCCCCGAATTCCCCCTGGGGGTCTGCAGCTGTCTCTGTAACATTTTTGTTGTCTCCAAACCACAGACCAGGAGGGAGCCAAACGGCTTTGGAAGATTCACATTTACCGCAACTCTTTGTTTAAAGCTCTTAAGTGATTTCCCATTATCTTAGCCCGAAGGCCTCCTCATGGCCTGTCAGTCCCTGCATCTCCTCAGTACCCGTGATGGGCTGGTGGCTGTGCCAGTTGCTCAAGGTGCCATGGGTGAAAAAGTCAGACGTGGTGTCCACCTCCCTGGAGCTTACAGCCTAGCAGGAGAGACATTTTCAACTGGCTGAACACTTATTTGATTAGAGTGGTGATACCTGAGGTCTCAGAGAAGCACAAGGTGCCAAGACCCACCGGACAGGATGTGGGAAGGGGCTGCTCACAGTGACTTGAATTCCCTACCCCTAAAATGTTTCATCCTTGAGCAGGGCTTATACATGCAATAGTAAGGAAAAGGGAGTGCTGTTTCTTTGAGAGACTTTTGAAGAAATTAATACAAAAATATAATTGCATAGTAAAAATGGCATAACTAAACTAATTAGTTAAAATATAATTAAAACTTTTTTGTCACTTCATCCTGAAACTCAAGGTTTGTGCCAAATCCCCAACAGGTCATTTTTGCACCTAAGAAGAGCTTCTGTTACAGATTGAGGCTCCACCTTTCATCCCCTGGTCTCTCTTTTATCCTTCTGTTTGTAAAAGCATTAGAGCTCTTGAAATATTTCACAAGGTGTAAAATAACATTTTTCAAGCCAGTTGGTGCAGTTAGCGTTGCGTTCTCAACAAAGACCCTTTCACTTCCCTCCGTGTTTTAATTGAATGTTCACTAGGAGTGTGTACCCACCTCCACAGTGAAATGTGAAATTGCGTTCTCCACACTCACACTTTTCACACTCAGTGTATGGAGGAGATGAGTTCTGCTATGTCATGAAAGTTTGTGTTTCTTAATTTTTTTGCGAGTAATAGAGCTAAGAATTCAAGAGCATCAAAAGTTCAAGTTGACTGTTAAAATAAAATGTTCTTTAAAGTGTGTTTTCCAGTGGAGACACTAAGGGTATTTTTAATGAGTCAGTTCTGATGTTTAGCATCCCTGGTCTCTGGGCCACTAATTACCAAGAGCACCCTTTCACTGACAACCGAAAGTAAAAGCTGTGCCTAGGTAGTCCCTAGGGGTGGTGCTACCTGTATTGGAGAGCTGCCTTCTGGTGGAAATCCATTCCCCAAATCCAGATAGCACAGTAGGCTCCTTGTAGTGTTAATGTTTGTGATGTAGGATGTCTTGTTTGTATTCGTACCACAAAGGCAAAGTTTCCTGAAGATAGCTTTTTAATAAATAGTCATTTGAAGGATCTTTTTCAGAAGTAACACTCTTTACTTGCTTATTTTGTTTCAGTGGCAAGCAACTGTACTTGCCATCTTGCATTATCAAAATGGTCCTCCATACAGAGTTACAGAATAACCCTTGAGAAGCCTAGTTGAATGTGGATAAAATTGGTTGCCCTAAGTCTAAAGATTCTGTCAATAGAAAAGTTTTGGGTTGTCTTTTCTGTCTTGCACGTAATGTGCAGTGTCTTGTGCAGGACTCTTTGTGATCAATAATAGAGGAACTGATAGTTTAGGATGCTGCCAGGAAGTAATTTAAATCCACTTTTCCTTTTGTGAAACCAGCTGTTTTCTAGATAATGGAATGAACATTCCCAGGTGGTTGGCTCTATGTAGAAAAAGCAACATTTGTTTCTACTTTGCTAATGGTGATAGCTCCAGAACTTACTGTGTGGATGCTTTGGTGCTCCATAAGAATTGTCTTATTTAATCTTTACAACAGGTCTGGGTAGGCTCTATCATCCCCCCTTTCAGATGAGGGCCCTGAGGTTGAGAGGCTGAGAGAGGGCACGCGCCTTGTCCAGGGCCCATCCGACAGCTGGGAAGTGGCCAGGCCGGGGCTCAGACTCTTGCCTGCCATGCTTTCCTTTTAAAAGAAAGCGCCTCCTCATTCACAAGTCTGTGCTTTGGGAACCTACTCACCAGCTCCTGTTTGTTTTCCCACTTTCGTTTTTTGGAGATGCCCTGCCCCTGACCAGTATTCGGAATTTATATCCTGAGAAAGCTTTCCATCAGACAAAGGGTAGTCTGGTTTTCTCAAGGTAGAGTTCCAAATTAATGCTCATTTGTAAATTCACACATCATAGGAGTGTGAGCTGTCTTCTGCTCTTGATGTTTTTGTTTAACAGTGGCTTGTTTTTACTGGAGGTGTCAACACTTGTGTTTCTCAACTTTTTTTGGGTCTCACAACCCTTTGTGAATCTGTTGAAAGGCCCTCTCAGAAAATTCAGACAAATGATACTGCATTTGATTTCTTTGGGTTCTTGTGCTGTTCGTGAATCCCAAGAACTCTTGCGTCAGTATATTGAAATGTTTATGTGAAACCTGTAAATTTTGCTTATGTTTATGTTTGGGGTCTAAGGCTAACTGCCCGTGTTTATCCTAATACCCTTTTCTCAGCACCTGTGATAGTAACGGCTAATTAGACAGGCCATTGAGGGAGAGTGGAAGTGCTGGTGCAGTTGCTACTCTCCACTTGGTGGGGTAGCATTTAGGCTTTTGATCCCAGAGGGCTCTGTATCTAATGGCCAGACCCGGTCAACAGGGCAGCCTGAGCTGAGGCGGAGCCCCACCTAGCTCCAGTGCTTAGGAGACATGCAGAACAGTTAGAGCGTCTCCATACACAGCCAAGCTCGAAAGCAAGCAAAATGGGCGTCCCAGATGTCAGAATGGAGGCCTTGGGTGTGGGTGGAGCTGCAGAGACCAGCTGGGGTTTAGAGCCAGGGGTTTGCCCGCAGGCTGGGTGAAGGCAGGAGCAAATCGAGGGCCCTCAGGGCCAGGCCCCTGGGGTCCCCACTGGGGGGACTAGGAAGCTCAGTCTGCTGGCCCAGGGGCGTTGGCCCAGGGACATGTGGGGATGTAATCATCCAGGAGAAGTGAGACCCCAGGCTGGGGCCAGGGAGGCTTGTCAGGATTCCCAGACAGCGCCCCACTGAGGATAAACTTACAGTCAAAAACTACAAACCACACACGCAAATGAGTGAGGGGAGGTGGCAGGTGGAGCAGCAGGTGACTCACCCAGGAACAAGCCCAGGAGGTAGAGTGGTCAGAAGGAAGGCCACTGTGTTGGTGTCTGCATGGGGCAGGCGTCTGTAGGGCCGGGCTGTGCCAGGTGACGATTTGGGCAAAGGCCTGACCTTGGCCTAATCAGATTCATTTTCAAACTTTATTCACAGGTTTTTGCTTTGTGAATGGCTTACTTTTAGGAGAACACGCGATGATGTTGGAGTCTCAGAGCTAAAACCATGAGTGAGTTCCGGATTCACCACGATGTCAATGAGCTGCTCAGCTTGCTGCGTGTCCACGGAGGGGATGGGGCCGAGGTCTACATCGACCTGCTGCAGAAGAACAAGACCCCATACGTGACGACCACCGTCTCTGCGCACAGCGCCAAGGTGAGCACTGACCGGGGGCGCCCCGCTTACACGACACGCCTTCCTGATCAGGCGGCCCCGGCAGAGCCGGGCATCATGCAGACAGCACTCACCGAGCGCTGTGATGTGCCAAGTGCTGCTCTAAGCTTCCGAGTCCTCACAGTAATCAGTGGATCATTGGGTCTTAGCAGCTCCTGGCACGCACAGAGAGAGCTGGGCTTTGTGCCTGCTCCACGTGACCTCAGAACCCACACTCTTAGCCACCACCTTCCCCGGGTCCCGTGAGGAGGGAGACTTTGGGGCACATTTGCTCCCATTGGTAAAAGGAAGGTCTTGGCATGAACCACGTCGGAATCCCTTTGAAATATTGTTTGTCCAAATAACATATAATTCTAAATTATAGATCTTTAGGAAAAGATATGACTTTAAATTTGGAATCCTGGCTTCAGTTATATAAATGGCTTATACTGGCACGAAGGTTATTAGATTGAATAGAACGGGGAATTTGGGGACCCCCTAGTTTATATCTACTTTATTACAAGGGGAGCTTGAGAAATGAGTGCGTAGAACAGGGCTTCTGAGGCTGAGCTTCGCAGGGGACCCCGGAGGGGACAGGGTCCGGGGTTTGCGACGAGCGCACCGACCACCAGGAAGAAGCAGGAGAGGAGGCTCTTGGAAGGGGCGAGGGGCTGAGCAGAGGGGCGCTGCTATTCTCACAGCCCCTTCAAGTGCTAAGTCGTCGCCATTAACTCTCTTATGTTTGTGCTTTTGAGGTTAAAATAGCAGAGTTTTCTCGGACTCCAGAAGATTTTCTGAAGAAATATGATGAGCTGAAATCTAAAAACATGAGGAGCTTGGACCCACTGGTATACCTGCTGTCGAAGCTCACAGAAGACACGGAGGTATCTCTTAGCGCAGGCCTTGGCATTGGAAAGGGACGTTCTTTGTCTTTGAAGGTGTTCCTGTTAGAGCTTTATATTATAGAGGCTTATCCTAATTGGCTTTTTCCCATTTAAAAAAAAGTTTATTTGAAATATATCATTCATATGTGAACATAAAAAAACAATAAGTATATCGTAAATTTGTGAACTTACAAAACAAACATGCATAATGTCATTCAGAGTTCTCATGTATCAACTTTCCACAAATACCTTGCATTGTTGTGAAACATTGGTAACAAATTATGTAAAAGTATAGTCAAAGTATTACCACTAAATATAGACCCTATCTTTCATTTGGAGTATTTTTTCCCCAACCCACCCTATTTTTTGTTGTTGTTCACAGACCATACAGTTAAAGTGTACACTCAGTGACATTGGATATAAACACAAAGTTGTTCTTTCATCACTTCAATATCAGAGCATTTTCATTACTAGAAAAGAAAAGAAAAGAAAAGAAAAGAAAAGGAAAAAAGAAACCACTAGCGGAGCAGGTAGAGCTCAGTGGTTGAGCACATGCTTTACATGTGCAAGGACCTGGGTTCAGTCCCCCCTACTGCCTTAAAAAACCAGCCGGCCAGCCACTATCATGCCCATATGTTAGTGCTACTAACTACAGGTCCTGTGATGTGCCTTCACCCTTTCTATTCATTTACAAACAAATTTTACCAATTCCGCACAGATTAAACCTCAGCTTTCCATTCTTTAACCACATTCTATTCTCTGGTGACATATTCTAGCTTGACTCCATGAGTTTACTAAGTATATTTAGTTCTTAATTGTGAAATCATACAGTATTTGTTCTTTTGTGTCTGCCTTACTTCACTCAACACACTGTCCTCCAGGTTCATCCATGTTGTCATATGCTTCACGACTTCATTTCTTCTTACAGCTGGATAATATTCCATCGTGTGAATACACCACAGTATGTTTATCCATTCATCTGTTGATGGACATCTGGGCTGTGTCCATCTTTTGGCAACTGTGAATAATTCTGCTGTGAACATCAGTGTGCAGATGTCTGTTTGTTTACCTCTCTCAGATCTTCTGGGTAGATACCCGGTAGGGATATTGCCAGGTCACATGGTAGATCTATATCTAACTTCCTTAGGAACTGCCGAACAGAATTCCGCAGCAGCTATCCATTCTACATTCCCACCAGCAGTGAATAAGCATTCCTGTCTTTCCACGTCTTCTCCAACTCTTGTTGTTTTCTGACTTTTTAATAGTGGCCATGCTAATAGGTGTGAAATGATACTTTGGTTTGCATTTCCCTAATAGTCAGTGATGTTGAACATTTTTTCATGTGTTTTTTCACCATTTGTATTTCTTCTTTAGAAGAATGTCTATTCAAGTTTTTTGCCCATTTTTAAATCAGGTCATTTGTCTTTTTATTATTGAGTTGTAGGATCTTTTTATTTATCATGGATATTAGATCCTTGTTGGATATGTGCTTTCCAAATATTTTCTCCCATTGAGTAGGCTACCTTTTTTTTTTTTTTTTTAAAGATTTTATTTATTTATTCATTTATCCCCCCCTTGCTGCTTGTGCTCGCTGGGTCAGCTAACCACGCCGTGCGGGCGGGCCCGCCCCCGCCCTCACCAGGAGGCCCTGGGAATCGAACCCAGGGCCTCCCATATGGTAAACGGGAGCCCCACTGATTGAGCCACAGCCGCTTCCCAGAGTAGGCTACCTTTTTACCCTCTTCACAAAGTCCTTTGAGGTGCAGAAGTGTTTAATTTTGAGGAGTTTCCATTTATCTGTTGTTTTCTTTTGTTGCTCGTGCTTTGGGTGTGAGATTTAAGAGACCCTTACCTATTACAAGGCTTGTAGATGCTTCCCTGCATTAGCTTCTAGTAGTTTTATGGTCCTGGCTTTTATGTTTAGGTCTTTGATCCATTTTGAGTTGATTCTTGTAAAGGGAGTGAGATAGGGGCCCGCTTTCGTTCTTTTAGTTATAGACATCCAGTTCGCTCAGCACTATTTGTTGAAGAGACTGTTCTGTCCCAGAAAAGTGGACTTGGTAGGCTTATAAAAAAGTCAGTTGGCCATAGAGGTGAGTGTCTATTTCTGAACTCCCAGTTTAATCCCATTGATCAATGTATCTGCTTGTTTTTTTTTTTTTTTAAGGAGGTACCGGGTATTGAACCCAGGACCTTATACATGGGAAGCAGGTGCTCAACCACTTGAGCTACCTCTGCTTCCCCAGTGTGTCTGTTTTTATGCCAACAGCATGCTATTTTGACCACTGTAGCTTTATAATACACTTCAAGTTCAGAGACCATGAGTCCTCCAACTTTGCTCTTCTTTTTGATGATGTTTTTGGCTATTTGGGACTCCTTTCCCTTCCAAATAAATTTGGTAATTGACATCTTTTTCTGTAAAGTAGGCTTTTGGAATTTTGGTTGGTATTGCATTGAATCAATAAATCAATTTGGGTGGAATTGATATCTTCACGATGTTTAGTCTTCCAATCCATGAACATGGAATGTCATTCCATTTGTTTAGATCTTCTTTGACTTCTTTTAGCAGCGTTTTGTAGTTTTCTAAATGCAGATCCTTTGCATTCCTGGTTAATTTAATTTCTAGATATTTGAGTCTTTTTGTTACTATTGTAAATGACACTTTTTTCCTTGATTTCCTCTTCAGCTTGCTCATTACTAGTGTATAGAATTGCTACTGATTTTTGCATGTTGATCTTGTATCCTGTCACTTTGCTGAACTCATTAGCTCTAATAGCTTTGTTGTAGATATTTCAAATTTTTCTAAATATGAGATCATGTCCTCTGTGAATAGTGAGAGTTTTACTTCCTCTTTTCCAATTTGGATGCCTTTTATTTCTTTTTCTTTCTTAATTGTTCTAACGAACTTCTAACACAATATTGAATAATAGTGGTGACAGTGGGCATCCTTGTCTTGTTCCTGATCTTAGAGTGAAACTTTCAACCTCTCCCTATTGAATAAGTTGTTGGCTGTGGGATTATCATATATGCCCTTTATTAAGTTGAGGAACTTTCCTTCTATACCTATCTTTTGAATTGTTTTTATCAAGAAAGGATGCTGAGTTTTGTTTGATGCATTTTTCTGTGTCAGTTAAGGTAATCATGTATTTTTTTTCCTTCCATTTGTTAATGTGGTGTATTAATTGATTTTCATATCTTAAACCACCCTTCCACACCAGGAATAAAATCCACTTGATCGTGGTGTATAATTCCTTTAATATGCTCTTGGATTTGATTTGCAAGTATTTTGTTAAGAATTTTTACATCTATATTCATTAGAGAGACTGGCCTGTAATTTTCTTTTCTTGTAGTATCTTTATTTGGCTTTGGTATTAGGGTAATGTTGGCTTCATAAAATGTGTTGGGTAATTTTCCCTCCTTTTCAATTTTTTTGAAGAGTTTAAACAGGATTGGTATTAATTCTTCTTGAAATGTTTGGTAGATTTCACTTGTGAAGCCATCTAGTCCTGGACTTTTCTTTGTTGGAAGATTTTTGATGACTGATTCTATCTTTTTAAATTTGATTGGGTTGTTAAATTCCTGTATGTCTTGTAGAGGCAATGTAGGTTGTTTGTGCATTTCTAGGAATTTGTCCATTTCATCTAGATTGTCTAATTTGTTGGTATACAGTTTCTCATAATATCCTCTTATGATCCTTTTTGTTTCTGTGGGATCAGTTGTAATGCCCCCCCACCCATCATTCCTGAGTTTGTTTATTTGCATCTTCTCCCTTTTTTTCTTTGTTAGTCTAGCTAAGGGTTTGTTGATTTTATTGATCGTCTCAAAGAATCAGCTTTTGGATTTGTTGATTTTTTGTTCTTAATTTCATTTATTTCTGCTCTAATCTTTGTCATTTCTTTCTTTCTGCTTGTTTTGGGATTGGTTTACTATTCTTTTTCTAGTTTTTCCAGTTGTTCAGTTAGGTCTTTGATTTTAGCTCTTTCTCCTTTTTTTTTTTTTTTTTTTTTTAATATAGGCATTTACAGCCATGAATTTTCCTCTCAGCATTGCCTTCACTGTATATCATAAGTTTTGATAAGTTGTGTTCTTATTTTCATTTGTCTCGAGATATCGCCAGTTTCTCTTTCAATTTCTTCTTTGATTCACTGATTGTTCAGGAGTGTGTTGTTTAGCCTCCACACATTTGTAAATTTTCCTCTTTTCCCACCTTTTATTGATTATTAGCTTCATTTCATTATGATCAGAGAAGGTGCTTTGTATAACTTCAGTCTTCTTAAATTTATTGAGAGCTACATTGTGACCTAACATAGTCTGTCCTGGAGAAAGATACATGAGCCCTTGGGAAGAATGTGTGACCTGCTGATTTGGGGTGCAGTGTTCTGTATATGTCTGTCATGTCCAGCTCGTTTATCATATTGTTCAAGTTCTCTGTTTCTTTATCTTCTGTCTAGTTGTTCTGTCTAATGATGCGATGTCTCCAAGTACTATTGTAGAGATGTCTATTTTTCCTTTCAATTTTGCCAGAGTTTGCCTCATGTATTTTGGGGCACCCTGGTTAGGTGTATAGATATTTATGACTGTTACTCTTTGCCGGTGGATTGTCCCTTTTCTTAATATATAATGGCCTTCTGCATCTCTTACCACCTTTTTGCGTTTAAAGTCTGTTTTGTCTGATATTAATATAGCTACCCCTGATCTCCTTTGGTTATTTGTGTGAAGTATCTTTTTCCAACCTTTCACTTTCAGTCTATTTGCATCCTTGGGTCTAAGTTGAGTCTCTTGTAGGTTGCATAAGGTAGCTTATGTTTTCTTATCCATTCTGTCAGTGTATATCTTTTGATTGCTCAGTTTAATCCATTAACATTCAATGTTATTATTGTAAAGGCATTGCTTACTTCAACCATTATCTATTTTGGCTTTCAAGTGTTGTATCTCAGTTTTGTCTGTCTTTTTAC
Organism: Tolypeutes matacus; assembly: GCA_026826555.1. Taxonomy (NCBI): domain Eukaryota; kingdom Metazoa; phylum Chordata; class Mammalia; order Cingulata; family Chlamyphoridae; genus Tolypeutes; species Tolypeutes matacus. The sequence goes on along the minus strand of JAKSZT010054542.1, from coordinate 533,061 downwards.
TCTTTTGGTTACCGTTTTTTGGTTGTTGTTTTATGGTTACCCTTTCTGATAGTCTTCACTTCTCCACTCTCTTCCATGCCTCTTTCTGTTGTCTTGTCTTTTCTTCAGAATTCCCTATTGTGTTTCCTGCAGAGCTGGATTCTTGTTCACAAACTCTTTTAACTCACCATCATATTTGAAGGACAGTTTTCTTGGATAAAGAATTCTTGGCTGGCAGTTTTTCTCTTTCAGTACCTTAATTATATCCTACCCCTGCTTTCTTGCCTCCATGATTTCTGAACAGAAATCTGCATGCACTAAGCCTTACTGGACGTCCCTTGTGATGTTTCACTTTTCAGAATTTTCAGAATTTTCTCTTTATCTTTGGCATTTGGCATTCTGAATATCATGTATCTTGGGGTAAGTGTATTTGGATTTATTCTAATTTGAGTACACTGTACTTCCTGGACACGTATATTCATATCTTTCATGAGAGTTAGGAAATTGTTGGCCGTTATTTCCTCAAATACTCTTTCTGCCCTTTTTCCCCTCTCTTCTCCTTTTGGAACTCCCATGACACGTATGTTGTTGTGTTTCATGTTATCATTCAACTCCCTGAGCCCCTACTTTATTTATTCCCATTATTTTCTCTCTCTTTTCAATTTTAGCTGTTCTATCCTCTATGTTGCTGATTCTTTCTTCCATGATTTCAAATATTCTGTGTATGTCTCTATTTTTTTTAAGATTTATTTTATTTTTTTATTTCTCCCCACCCCCTCATTGTTTTGCATTTGCTGTGTCTATTGTGTGCTGGTCTTCTTTTTAGGAGGCACCAGGAACTGAACCTGGGACCTCCCACGTGGGAGGGAGGCACCTAATCACTGGAGCCACCTCTGCTCCCTGCTTTGTTGTGTCTCTCATTATGTTTTCTTCCTTGTGTCTCTTGTTTGTCATCTTGTTACATCAACTTGCCACACCTGCCCATCATGTCAGCTCGCTGTCTTGCTCTTCTTCTTTAGGCATCAGGAACTGAACCCAGGACCTCCCACGTGGTAGGCAGGAGCTCAATTGCTTGAGCCACATCCGCTTCCTGAGCCTTACTGTATTTTTTTTAACAGTTTATGAACTATATTATTCATACACGAACATACATAAAAAATAAGTGTTTAGTAAACATTGTGGACTTACAAAACAAAGATGCATAGCATCAATGGGGCTCCCATACATTACCCCACCACAAATACTTTGCATTGTTGTGAAATATTTGTTAACAAATTATGAAAGAGCATTGTCAAAGTATTACTACTAACTATAGTCCATATCTTACTCCCTTATACATATCTTTCTTAAAGATTTATTTATTTATTTATTTACATTTATCCATTTCTCCCACCCCCCATTTCTGCTGTTTCTGTGTGCATTCGCTGGGAAACTCTTTGTGTCTGTTTCCTGCCCTCTCTTCTCATCCTTCTCCTCCTGTTGTCACTGGGATTCAATCCTCGTAACCTCCGATGTGGAAGAGAGGCGTCCTGCCACCTGCGCCACCTTAGTTCCTGGTTTTTTGGCATGCCTCGTCTTGGCTCTCTCTCTTTTTTTTTTTTTTTTTTTTACCGGGAGTTCCCGGGTATCAAACCCGGTTCCCTCCATATGGGAGACGGCCGCCCAACCAGTTGAGCCACATCCGACCCCCTTGGCTTTCTCTTGTATCACTCTCCTGTTACATCATCATCTTGCTGCGTGACTTGCGGGGCCTGGCAGCGCACCCACTTGTGGGGCCTGAGGGCACACCCGCTCGTGGGGCCTGGGGGGCCTAACCGCTTGCGGGGTCTGGTGGCCCAAGTGCCTTCTCTATTTTTCTTTCTTTTATTTTTACCGGGAGGTCCCAGGGATCAAATCCAGGTCCCCCCATACAGAAGACGGACGCCCAACCACCCGAGCCACACCCGTCCCCCTGCTACGTCTCTTAAGGTTGACCAAAGATACCCAAAGTTACAGTCTTTTCCCATACAGGATGGTCATATAATAAATCAGGCTTAGTTTATCACCAGCATTCTAAAAACCAGACCTAGGGAGAAAAACTAGGTCTGGGGACACATGCATGGTTTCTAATATAGTGAATGCTTAGCCTACCCTGATTATCACTAAATCAGGACAGCGAGAATATTTGCGTCTTTATTGTATTTTTAATCTCACTTATTGGGTCTTTCATTCCTCTAAGCTCTGTTATTTTTCTATCCAAGGTTTCAAATTTTTCTTTGTGCTTACCCAGTGTCTTTTTAATGTCTCTTATTTCTTTAGCCATGTTGTCATTCATTTCTATGATTTGCTTTAGGAGATTTGTATAAAACTCATTGATTAGCTATTTCCAGTCCTGTGTCTCGTCTGGAGCTTTGATTTGTTCCTTTGCCTGAGTCATATCTTCCTTTTTCTTTTTCTTAGTATGGCTTGTAATTTTTTGCTGACATCTAGGCGTCTGATTCTGATGCTGAGTTTACTCTGGTGTTTTTTTTTTTTTTTTTTTTTTTAAAGATTTTATTTATTTATTCATTTATTCCCCCCCTGCTGCTTGTGCTTGCTGGGTCAGCCAACCACGCCGTGCAGGCGGGCCTGCCTTCACCAGGAGGCCCCGGGAACCGAACCCGGGCCTCCCACATGGTAAACGGGAGCCCCACTGATTGAGCCACAGCCGCCTCCCATACTCTGGTGTTAAGTTTCTGCCTTGCCTAGGAATTTACAGTTGTGGCTGTGTGCTACCACTGTTTTTTGACTCTTGGTTCAGCTTGTTCTAGATATATAGGATTGCCCCTGTTTAACTGCTCAAATCAGGGCTAAGGACCCAGTAATGGAGTGTAGGCCAGTTTCCAAGGGCCTTGGAGAAGGGCCAGTAAAGGCACCTGATTGATTGCCTCGTTCATTTATTATTTTTCCCTTCTTTTTGTGCACTTTTCTGGTCTGGCCAGCAGACGGAGCTCTTGGGAACACCTCTCAGCTCAGACCCCAGGTGCCTGGGGGGAGTTCATTCAGAGTGATTCCTCATGCAGGTGGGAGGTGAGAAGCAATGTCCTCAGGGCTGGCCAAGCTTCACAAACAATTTTCTCAGTAGCTGTTCTCCACCCTCCCTTGGCTGGGCACCCTCCTCCCTCTGCCTTCCCAGCAACCAGCCCAAGGCAGTAGGAAATTATCTTTAGCTACCTGTAGACTCTCAGGGCAAACATTGTCACAGCCCCACCCAGCCTGGAAGTGTGTGACCCCTCCAATGCAGCAGACCAAGTACACTGGCCAAAATCTGAATTTGTTCTAGGCTGTGTCCCTTGCTTTCCCCTTTCCAGAGCCCTCTGCCAGGGGCTGGAAGACCCAGTGCTGTTTGCTCCGAAGGTGGGGGGGATGAGTGCCAGCAGCAGCTGCTATAGCTCTACTCATGGGATTTTTCCAGCCAGCTGAGACTCCTCTCCTTCACTCCTTTCTCTTCTGGGTGGTGTCTAGCCTTTCCACGGTGTCCTAAGTTTTCCCGACTGTCTCCCCCATCCTCTAGCTATTTTTCTGTGAGAGAAGTGAGCTCTCTGCCTCTCTAATCCTCCATCTTCCCAGATGTCCTCTAATTAGGCTGTCCCTCAGATGGCTCTCTCATCTGTCTGCTTGTTGTCTCTGCTCATCTTCTTAGGAGGCACCCGGAACTGAACCCAGGACCTCTCGTGGGAGGTGGGCACCCAACTGCTTGAGCCACATCCGCTCCCCTAATTAGCTTTTTAAGTATGTAAGGTTTGCTCAACTAAGTTAATAACCACACCCCAAGAGCATGTTGCTGCTGATGGTGACGTTTCCCGCCTGTTTCCCACACTCTGTCCAGCCTGTGGCCCTTCACTCATTAGTCCTTTGCGACATACCAGTAAAACCTAGAGGTAACAGGAATACAGTCATGGCAATTCAGAATTAAAAATTAGTGAAGATGGCAATAAGCCTGAGAAATAGGAGCAGTAGCCACCTCCAGGGCATGGGAAGGAGGAAGACTTTTATTTTTTTAATTCAACTTTTATTTCAATTTCAAAAAAAGAAAACAATAGAAAAAGGCAGCTCAACAAATTATGGAAGCATTACTCCTAAAAAGTTCTGTCTAGGCACTTTAATCTCATCCAATTGCAACAGCTAATTCAGGTGTTCCTCTGGTGTGCTTAGAAAGATTCACAAATGAGTAACAAGGTCTTTTTTTTTTTTTTTTTTAAATACCAGGAGGTCCCGGGGATTGAACCCAGGTCCCTCCATATGGGAGACAGATGCCCAACCGTTTGAGCCACATCTGCCCCCCATGAGTAACAAGGTCTTGAAGACTTTTTTCATGATGTGGTTTTTAACTTGCAGTGTATGTATATTACTTCACATTATTAAAGAAACACATCAGGGAAACAGATGTGGCTCAAGCGACTGGGCTCCCGTCTACCACATGGGAGGTCCAGGGTTTGATTCCCAGGGCCTCCTGGTGAAGGCAAGCTGGCCCGCATGGAAAGCTGGTGCAGCAAGATGACGCAACGAAAGTAGACACGGGAGAGACACCAAGAGATGCAGCAGACCAGGGAGCTGAGGTGGTGCAAGAGATTGAGCGCCTCTCACCTGTCCACTCTGGAAGGTCCCAGGATTGGTTCCCGGTGCCGCCTAAAGAGAAGACAAGCGGACGCAGAAGAAGACACAGAGAGCAGACAGCGAGCACAAAAACAATGGGGGGGGGGATAAATAAATCTTTGGAAAAAAAACCATGTCAGGTCAGGAAGAATCTTGGTGCTTAAGAGAGGCCAGTAACGCACAAGGTACCACTCAGAGCCCTCACAGGGCAGCACAGTGGCCCAGTGTAGGAACGACAGGAGGAAGAGGCGCCCTCGCAGCCAGAGGAAGGGGCCAGGCCAGGAGAAGGCTGTGCCAGGGGAGCCAAGCCAGGAGCGTCCGGGCCATAGGGGCACTCTTCTTTTGGGTCTGATGCCACCGCACGGTGCCATGTATAGACAGGGCTGCAGCACAGGGTACCTCAGAAGCCCTTTGCCTCATTTCCCGTGGGGGGGACTTTTAAGATAGGAAAACAGTGAAAGGGGGTTGCTTTGGCCTACAGATGACACGAATTTGCCAGCCCAGTGTAACGAACGGTTTTGCTTGTTTAGACTCTTCAGTACTTACAGCAGAATGCGAAGGACAGAGCTGAGCTCGCTGCCAGCGCTGCCGCCAGCTCCGCCACCCACTTCAGTGTCCCGGCCACGGCCTCCAAGATCTCCATGCAGGAGCTCGAGGAGCTGAGGAAGCAGCTCGGCAGCGTGGCCACAGGCTCCGCTCTGCAGCAGGTACCGTGTCCCCTCGGGGTGTGCGTTCCTTTGGGTGCACCTGTCTCCGGCTCCTGTGCCTCCCTGCCCGGTATAGCTGGAGCTTTAACTCTGGGTCATGGCCTGCCTTTAAATCAAGAATTCTGGGCTGCAGGAACAGATGAACAGTGACAGTAAAGTTTTCTCACTTGCCAGGGACTTCAGAATCTCTTGGTGCAGAGTTGTGTGCGTCTCAGAGAGCTCAGATCATGAGCCCCGTTTCCCCAACAATTAAAAAAGGTTGTAGCAGTTGTAGGTTTACAGAAATGTCATGCAGAAAGTTGAGTTCCCATTTACCCCCACGCCCAGTTTTCCCTGTTTATTAACATTTTGAGTTAGTGTGGTACCTTGTTACAAACGATGAAACATTTTTATTATACTGCCTGCTACGTCCATAGTTTACATTTTGGATCACATTTTGTGTTGTAGAGTTCTTTTCTGGCAACATATATACAACCTTTCATTTCAGCCACATTCAAGTTTTTTAAACAACTTGTTTTTCCAGAGTGTACTTTCTAGATAATTTTCTCTGAATTATTTTCTTTCTCCCATAGTTACTACTTTTTCTTGCTTTGATTTCATACACTACCCTGGTCGTTGGAGGTAACTCAGTTCCAAGTCTTTCTTTTCATGGCTGTCAGGCGATTGCCTTTATGTGCTTCAAAGCTTACGTACTATGAATTTTACTCGTTTGGCCACGCATCTATGAGCGCCACGGCCATCCCTTGCAGCAGGGGCTCTGTAGACAGTAACAGCCGGCGCCTCCCACCTCCAGGCGCCGTGCTGAGCCCCTGACACGCAGCATCTCTTGCCATCCTCACCTGGCCAGTGGGGTCCATACAACCTCTGTCCCCACTTTTTTTTTTTTTTTTTTTTTAAGATTTTATTTATTTATTCATTCATCCCCCCCTTGCTGCTTGTGCTCGCCGGGTCAGCCAACCACGCCATGTGGGCGGGCCCGCCCTCACCAGGAGGCCCCGGGAACCGAACCCGGGGCCCCCCATATGGCAAACGGGAGCCCCACTGATTGAGCCACAGCCGCTTCCTCTCTCTGTCCCCACTTGACATGTGGGAATACCCAGGCTCCTTGCTTGGCGCAGAGACAGACCAGAGGCAGCGTCCTACGCCCTTGCGCTGACCGTCCCTGGGGCGTTGCCTCTGGAGCTGGCCCCCCGCCCAAGCGGGTCAGGACCGCTGGTCCTGCCCTAGAACCCGGGCTTCAGTGTAGCTGTCCTTGGTGTTGCCTTCTGGATTGTTCACAGCCCCTAGAGGGCCAGGGGTGGCAGCGTGGGGGCACACACCTGTGGCCCCGGCTTCGCCTTGGCGCTGGGCCGTGGGATGTTGCTGCCTGTGAAGTGACAGATTGTTGACAGCGTGTTTCTGAGAATCAGGCCTTGACCCAGATGCGCCCCCGGTGCGGTGAGGCTTCGCCCCAGCGCTGACCCTGCCTCGGCCCTGGTGCTGTGCTTCCGGGTTTCCTCGGGCCCCAGTTTAGAGCCTGCTGGGCAGGGTGCTGGGCCGGCCCCGCCCCGTTCTCAGCACCTTGCCCGGTGACCTTGTGTCCACAGGTTTTTGTGTAACCCTCTTCTGTGTTGCATGATTGATTCTCTGTGCGAAAAATATGTAAGTTGTAAGCATTTGTGCTAAAAGCATACCTTTTTGTGTTTGTCTTGAAAATCGTCCTTACTAGTCTCTAGAACTTACAAGAAAGATGCTTCGAGACAAGCAAAACAGAAACCACTTGGGCCAGCCCCTCCCCGTCTTCCCTGCGTGGGTGTATGAGAGGCCTACCCTGATCGGGGACTTCCTGACCTGCCCTAGCTCAGGCACGGACACGGCCCTGCCCATAGGTGGGTACTGCACTTGCTTCTGACAGCTGTGGTGCTCACGACACGTCTGCCTGCGTCGGTTCCTCGGGCAGAGGGAGATACTTTGTCCACTTTCTCAGACAAGGGGCTGAGCCCAGAGACAGGGAGTGACATGGGGCAGAGTGCTGGCCCATGCCTCCGGCATGCCGTCACTGTTGGCACTGCTGTCCTGTCTAGCTCTGTGATGCCCTGTGCTGCCTGGCGTAAGACCTGTTCACCAGCAAACAGCAACTCACCCCGACCTTCAGCCAGTTCTCTGGCTGCTTGTGCCTGAGCCTTTCACAAGAGCAGGTGCTTGGTCAGCAGAGGTCCTGGGGACACTGCTTCCTAAGCAGCAGCTCGCCCCTGTGAGTGTCACTCAGAGCCGCTGGGAGCTGGGAGCATCAAACAGAGCGCAGGGCTGTGGGAGTCTCATGGAGAGGTCATTGGGAATTTGGGAGATATAGGGCCTTTTAATCCCAGACTCCTCACGCTCCGTAAACGCTGTTGTAGGTTGAAAGTAAGATATCATGTGTTAGCGACAGAGCATTTGCTGTATCTTCCCTTCATCGGAGTAGTCCAGACTCAGGAGGAAATAGTGATGCGGTTTAGCACAAAGCTGACTTTGATGTAAGGTGCAAAGAGGCCGATCCTTGCCGTTACCAAAATCCTTGGAAAACATGCTTATACTGTGAAGTGAAACGTGATAGACGTTTTTTTTTCTCAAGCAAGCAAAACCCTGTTGCAAGTTAATGAAAAGGAATAGGGAAAAATCAATGTTGCATAGTTGTTTTTGTTTTTGTTGAGGTGCAGGGTTGGGAATTGAACCCAGGATTTCATATGTGGGAAGCTGGCACTCAACTACTGAGCCACATCAGCTCCCCTGAGTTGTTTTTTCTTTTTCATTTGTTTGCTTGTTGTTTGTTTTTTAGGAGGCACCGGGGACTGAACCTGGCACCTCCCATGTGGGAAGAAGGTGCTCAACTGCTTGAGCCCCATCTGCTCCTGCGTAGTATATTTTTTTCCAAAGATTTAATTATCATTTATTTCCGCCCCCCCCCCATCCCATTATTTGCACTCGTTGTCTGCTCTCTGTGTGTCCTCATCTTTTTATAGGAGGCACCAGGACCCAAACCCAGGACCTCCCATGTGGGAGGTGCCCAGTTGCTTGAGCCACATCCACTCCCTGCTTCTTGTGTCTCTTGTTGTGTTACCTTGTTGCATCATCTTGTGTCAGCTCACCGCACCAGCCTATCGCATCAGCTCACTGTTTTGCTCATCTTCTTTAGGAGGCACCAGAACCGAACTAGGACTGCCCATGTGGTAGGTGGGTGCCCAGCTGCTTGAGCCACATCCGCTCCCGCATAGTATATCTTTAAAGTTCCTATGGGGGTGAAAACCGCTCGTTTAGCCTACGTGCAGCCGCTGCTGCGTGGAAGTACTGAGGAGACACGCCGGGAGGGCCCTGGGCATTGAGGCACTCAGGTCATGGTGGCTCCTCTGGGTGCGAGTGCCTCTTTGGTGCCGACCAGCAGGTGCGCCAGGTGTGGCAGGTGTAGCAGGCGAGTGAGATACAGAGAGCATTTGGCAGAAACCGAAAGAGCTGCGGGAGGAGTTCAGCTCCTGGGGCATGGAAGCAGCCTGTGGTGGTGCCTGCACCGTGGCCAGAGAATTGTGTTAAGTGGGGCAAGTTATGAAGAGACGACGCTCTGGGATCATGTGAGACCTGTCGGCTCGACCACCTGGAGCCAGGGCAGGCAGCCCTCGTGGTCACTCCCTGGCAACGCAGACAGCCGCAGTGATGCACACGTGGGCTGCAACCCAGCTTCTGGCTGGGCCCGGGGCCGTGGTGCAGCTGAGGGAGATTTTACGAGGAAGGCTGTTTTCAGCTTTTCCTCATTTAGGATGGGGCTATACGGGATGGAAGCGTTACCAAGTAAATGCAGCGAAGCCACAGAGGGGCCGCTGAAGGGGCAGCGGTGACCAGTGCACGTGTGCTCGAGGCACCCTCGGCCGGGCCCGCCCTTCGCTCCTTCCAAGTGCCGGCTGTTAGTGCGTTGTGGCGATTCCTGCCTTTGGGGATTCCTTTTTTTTTTTTTACCGGGAGGTCCTGGGGATCGAACCCAGGTCCCTCCATATGGGAGACGGACGCCCAACCATCTGAGCCACATCCGTCCCCCTTGGGGATTCCTGACCGCCTGTACCTGCGTGACCCCCTCCGGGCTCCTCTGGAGCCGCTTGTGAAAGCTGGGCTGCCGGGCCCTCGGGGCTTGCTCTGCATGAGGCTCCCGCAGCCTCGGCTGGAGTCGGCCTGTGCCCAGCTTGTGTAGCACCAAACTCTGGGGTTCTGCTTCCTTTCTGGCTGTTTCTTTTCCATCGCTGTGGTCACCTCCTCCCTGTGCTGTGTCTTCTCGTGGTGGAACTTCAGGACTCGGACCTGGACCTTCTTGCTCTGTGTTTTCCCTCGGGATCATGCCTGTTTTGAAGGCCGGAGGCCTCCCAGGTTGCATCTAACTCATCTGTCGCCTCAGCATGTTCACACAGACACCTGTTCCCTGCAGGGCCTGCTCGTCTCCCTCGTGGGGGTCAGGTGTCGTCCCTCTGGCTCCTTGAGGAGGGCTGGGGCCTTCCCCGATTCCTGCCCCCACCGCCCGCTCCCTCCACAGCGGCTCTCAAATCTGTCCTCTCCCCCTGGCTCCTGCCCAGTCCAGACACCCTTGGCCTCCTCCAGCCTTGCAGAGGCCTCCCACAAAGCTTTCTGCAGGGAGGAGAAGGTTCTGGATCCACACCCTCCAGTATATGGCCACCATCCCACGTGGCTGGCGATCACTGAAATGTGGCTAGTGTGGCAGGGCCCAGAGGTTTAGTTTTATTTCAGCTTCACCGCAGCTCATGCCACCGTGCCAGAGAGTGCAGAGCTGACCTGGTCTCCTGCCCTGCTCCTGCTGTTCTTTCTTCCACATGGCCTGAACAGTCTGTGCCTGTGTATGTCTCTCCACTGATGACTCCTCACTCAGCGTCTCAAACCTGGGTGAGCTGCGAGGCCCAGCAGGTCTGGCAGTGCTTCCATCAGGCCCCGCTGCCCCTGGCCTGTCGTGGGAGGCCAGTGGCTTCAGGTTCCTCAGACAAGCCCATCCCTTCTCCTCTCGACACTGGGCGTGCACTTCCTCTTCCTGGAACATTCGATAACTCCCAGGTTCCCTCAGAGCCCAGCATGCAGCAGGGCCACTGGCCCTCGTTCTTCCCTCGCTTTTTTCTTCTGGCACTTTCCAGTGTGTAACTGCTGTTCTCTGTCTCCCCTGCACTGGGCTGAGAGCAGCGTGAGGCAGGGTCCACGTCTGTCCCATGCACCCCTGGCCCCAATCCTGAGGGAGTGTGTGGGTGACGGTGCCTGCTGTGTAGGATGAGGACGCTGAGGCCAAGGAGGCAAAGTGACTGCCTGAGGCCTCGGCTGTGCAGGCAGGACAGCTGGACAGAGCCAGACTGACCCCCCCCCCCCGTGTGCTCCCATAACACCCCGAGGGGTTCTCCCTGGCACATGAGCTGGCCAGCAGCTTTATCGGCGCAGCAAGACACAGGCGATGTCACAGAACTGAGTGCCGTGGGGGTCGAGGCAGAGGCGGTGTCTGCGGAGGTGGCCGCAGCAGTCAGGAGGTGTAGTGTTACAGCTTGTCTTTCCGAGGAGGCTGCGGAGCAGGGGGAGGATAGGGAGCCTGGGGTTCACGGGCGGGATCTGAGCTGAGATCCGTGCATTTACCAAGTAGCCGCGCCTCGGCACCCGTCACCACCACACAGGGCCCGCACGCCTGGGACAGCGCTGCCCACAGCCACCCGCCTGGAACTGCCTGTGCCCGTGGCTCCGTCCCCAAGAGCCTGGGCTGGTGTGCCGAGCCCTGGCAGCCCCTCGGGGCCGGGCGGTGGGCAGTGTCGCAGCTGCTGCCTCTTGGTGAGGAGTTGCACAGAACTCTGTGCTGGTGTCTCATGGAGGAAGGGGCCTGCCCCGGGTACACGGTGCAGGGTGGGACGCCCCCATGGTGGGATGCCGTCCTTGGAGGGCCCTCTGATGGCCCTAAGAGGCCGAACTGTGCATCCTGCAGCCGGCGCCTGCTGTGGGGCGTGATGGCAGTGGCTGAACTTCTCAAATTTAAAGCAACATCTGTCTAAAAGGAACTGCTTTTTTTTGCCCCCGCGTTGGCCAGCCTGGTCAAGTTGCAACTATAAAAGCTATAAGTACAACTTAAACTGGCGGCACATTTTAAGTCCCGGTTTTGTCCTTTTAAGAACCCGGCACTGGGAAGACTTTCGTGGTGTAACTTGAGTCTGGCGAGTATCAGTGCCCTTGGGCCTGTGTTCCAATGGGACTGCTCGCTGCCAGGTGGCCATTGGCTCTGCACCCAGCCCACCTTCCCGCGTGAGGGTGGCTTGAGATCTTGGCCCGCGGTGGCCCTGTGTGGCCAGTAAGAGCCAGCTGCACCTGCTTCGGTCCCGAATGTCGTTGACGACACGTGGGGAGGGAAGCGAGTAAGAACACAATTTAGCGTGGAGCCTGCCAGAAGGAATGTCGGAGGGCGCGTGGGCATGGGCAGGGCGCGGCGGGCCCATTGGCTCACGGCTGTGCCCGTCCCACCCCAGGCTCGCTGCCCCTGGCTTCGCAGGAGGCCGCTGTCGTGGAGGACCTGCTGTACGTGCTGGTGGGTGTGGACGGCAGGTACATCACCGCCCAGCCCCTCACCGGGAGGCAGAGCCGGACCTTTCTCGTGGACCCCAACCTGGACCTGTCCGTCAGGGAGCTGGTGACCAGGATTCTCCCGGTGGCCGCCAGCTACTCCACTGTGACCAGGTGTGCCCCGCGCTGAGCTGGGCCCTTCCCAGATGTGTGCAGCTGCAGCTGAGGTCTGCAGTGTGGAGGGGAGGTTGCCCCTGCCTCCCCTTTTCAAGAAAGCCGCTTCTTGTGGTTATGGCTTGGCTTTGATCCAGACACGGTTCTGGAGGGCTATCCCGGCTCGGCCCGTGAGTGGCAGGCTCCCCCCCAGGAGAGGCTTGCGCGTCCCGTGCTCCTTGTTCAGGAATGGCATTGGGGACATCTGACGTTTCACTTTAAAACGTAGGTGTCGCCTTTTCAAGGGAGCTGTGACGTCTCCTCTGTAGGTTCATCGAGGAAAAGGCTTCCTTTGAGTACGGGCAGGTCAACCATGCCCTGGCGGCGGCAATGCGAACCCTCGTGAAGGAGTACCTGATCCTCGTCACGCAGCTGGAGCAGCTGCAGCGGCAAGGCCTGCTCTCCCTGCAGAAGCTGTGGTTCTATGTGCAGCCCACCATGCGCACGTTGGACATCCTGGCCTCTGTCGGTAAACCTGGTGGGGGGGCGCTCGGAAGCACCGGCTTGGGAGGACACAGCCCGTGCTTTCTAGTGTCCAGGAGGAAAGCTGTGGAAGCTTTGACCTGCTAGCTTACCTAGTGCTTCCAGCTTTACGGGTGAGCACACCCCAGCAGCAGCAGCAGCACCCCTCGTCCCCGGTCAGGACGTCAAAGAGCCGTCAGGCGTCTTCCTCACACCCGTGTTCGGCAGAACTGGGATGAGTGTGTCCATCCTTCCTTCTTCCTTGCAGCCACGTCCGTGGATAAAGGGGAGTGCCTGGGGGGGTCGACCCTCAGCCTTCTCCACGACAGGAGCTTCAACTACACGGGGGACAGCCAGGCGCAGGAGCTGTGTCTGTACTTGACCCAGGCGGCCAGTGTGCCCTACTTTGAGATTCTGGAGCGGTGGATCTATCGAGGGCTGATCAACGACCCCTACAGGTGGGTGCGGGAGGGCGGGTGAGGGAGCGTCCGCTGGCTGCTTCCTGGCAGCCTCGTTCTCCTGGGGGAAGGATGCTGAGACCGTCTCCAGCTGGGGCTCGGGCTCTTTAACCCCCAAGACCATAAAATAAAGACATCGGGCTGCCAGTTCTTTCATATTGAGGTATGCTTGTCAAGAAAGTCCTTGTGAAGATAGATTTGTGAAACAGGAATACGTTCTTTACCAATGGGTCAAATAACAGAGTCTAGTTTGCCGGACTTAGTGAGCAGTGCTCTCTCACTCCTGTGATGTGGGCGAACGTGTGAATGGCTTGCAACAACTGAAATTTGAAAGGCCTGCTTCCATTACAGGCAGGGCCGCTCGGCCCCTGGTGAGCGTGGCTTTTTGCCTGCACTCAGTGGGGGGTGGGTGGAAGTAGAGATGAGCTATTTCCTGTCCAGCTTCATGGAATGGACCAGTGCTCCCTCAGACCCCCCAGGTTAAATTTCGTGCCCTGGAGTTGTCGACCTACTTTACTCACAATTGACAGTTAACTCCAGCGCGGTTACTCTCGGCCTTCTGGCACGGCATGAGACCAGCCTCCTCTGCTCTGTTAGCGCTGAGGGTTGCCCCCTCCCAGCCCTGCAGCTCCAGGGCAGCACGTCAGTCCCATAAGCCAGCAGAAGGCTCGTCACCTGGCTGGAGACCTGAATTGTGCTCTCTGGCCCTGCAGCGAGTTCATGGTGGAGGAGCACGAGCTGCGGAAGGAGAAGATCCAGGAGGACTACAACGACAAGTACTGGGACCAGCGGTACACGGTCGTGCAGCAGCACATCCCGGCCTTCCTGCAGAAGATGGCGGGCAAGATCCTCAGCACAGGTAGCACGGCCAGGCCCAGCAGCCCTGGCAGTGGGGTGCCACTCCCGCACCCCATTGGGGTCGGCCGCAAGGTGGAAAGTGGTTCTTTAATTCTGCAACACTGGGGGCTTTTTATTTTGGCCGTTGAAATACCTAGGAGATGAAAGTGCCAGGAGTGGTGAGGAGACGGGATCTATTGCCACCGCTCTGGCTGGTGCCCAGCGCTGCGTGCTCATGAGGGCACTGGCTTTGGTGCATTGACGGCGGCTACAGGGCCAGCAGCCTTGTCCCCCAGCCCAAGAAGGGCTCGTACCCTTGGCCACTTCAGCTTCTCGGCCCGCCTTCCCGGCGCGGGTGAGCGTCTTCTCTCCCTGCTCTGGGACTGCCTCGCCTGGCAGCGTGCTGGCTCTCAGAGGGCCCGGGGGCGCAGAAAGTGTCAGGGTGGGCTTTAGTGGCTGCATTAGCAGCGTGAGTCGTGGATTGTGAAGGCACTTTCCGTGGGGTCCCGTGGGGTGCCTGTGAGCTCCAGCTGACCTTGATTTGTTCCTTGACTCTGCCCACCCTTCCCTCCTCCCTCTTCCTCCCTCCTTTCCTAAAACTCCATTACCACTGAAGAGAAAAAGGTCAAGGACACGTGCCTTCCTGAGCTAGCAGTGCTCTCGTCTTAGTCACACAGGTTTGGAACCCGATTTAGAGCCACAGGCCAGCCTGGTGCCTCACCAGGTCCGCGTGGACAGGGACGTGCACTTGGGCTTGGAGGGCTGAGCTGCCTCGGGAAGAGCTGGGCGGTGGTTTGGCAGTCTAGTTCTCACAGGCTTTTGTGAAACCACGTCTGTGCTCTCGATAGAGTGCCGGAAGTAAAGCAGCATGACAGTCATGGCGCTTACCGCCTCACGGCCTTCACAAGCGACAGGCGTGTTTTCTACTTTGGGTAAAGTGAAGTTCTGCAGCTGTTCTTGTGTCGCTTGCTCTGCTTCTTAGAGAACGGCGGCTAGTTTTTGGACTGAGGCACCTGGGGTTTCAGGTTTGTGGCTTGTTTTACAAATAACAGAAATTCCAATCTGCTTCTCCATCTCTCTTTAGGGAAGTATCTAAATGTGGTACGGGAGTGTGGCCGCGACGTCACCTGCCCAGTGGCCAAGGAGGTCACCTACACCCTGAAGGAGCGGGCCTACGTGGAGCAGATCGAGCAGGCGTTCAGCTACGCCAGCAAGGTCCTGCTGGACTTCCTGATGGAGGAGAAGGAGCTGGTGGCTCACTTGAGGTGGGGTCTTCTTTAGAAAATTGTGGTTCTGTTTTCCCTCGATCCAGGGTGTCTATCTGGAATGTTTCAAGGTTGAAAATCGCTTTGAGCAGCTCCGCTTTGCCTTTAACCACGGGGAAGTGCCAGGCTGCAGCGAGACTTGGGCTTGCATCCTTGTTGCCTTCCCCTCAGAGGCATTACTGGGTCTGCTTTGGAGAGCTACCCGCGGGCCAGGGTGCCCCAGGGTCCCTGTCGAGGCGCCACCGCCCCAGCCCTGCCCCCTGCCCAAGGCCACAGCCCTCCTCACCCCCCTCTGCAGTGCCCCTTCCCCTTGGCGTCTCCTCCCGCCACAGACCCCTCCTGAGAGAGCCATTTATTTTTAGCTCCTTTAAGCAAGCGTCTGGTCCTTCTCCCCACTTTCTCTCCAAGCACAGGCGATGCTGGGGGGCGCTCAGCACTGGCAGTGGTGCTTGTCCTGCTCTCAGCCCCACTCCTCACCACTCAAGCAGCCTTAGCAGGAAGCCTGTGCCGTGCGGGCGCCCCGCTCAGCTCTGCCTCTCGCCCTGCCCGCTCGGGCCCAGGTCCATCAAGCGCTACTTCCTGATGGACCAGGGCGACTTCTTCGTGCACTTCATGGACCTCACCGAGGGGGAGCTGAGGAAGCCGGTGGACGACATCACGCCCACCCGCCTCGAGGCCCTGCTGGAGCTGGCCCTGCGGATGAGCACCGCCAACACAGACCCCTTCAAAGACGACCTCAAGGTGGGCGTGGGCGCACAGCGGGGCTCGCACCCCACAGCGACCGTGTCGCCGCGCTCGGCCGAAACCGGCAGGAGGACGTGGCAGCAGAACTCGGGCTCCCGCGGTGGCCGCACCGAGCCTTCCTGGCAGCTGAGGCCAAAGCTGCAGGCAGGGCTCCGGGGGTCTCACGCTGTGGACCCTCGGGCGCCTGAGCAGGGGGCTATGTCTTCTTATTTTTTTTTTACCGGGAGGTACCGGGGATCGAACCCCGGTCTCTCCACATGGCAGACAGACGCCGAACCTTTTGAGCCACATCCGTTTCCCTGGCTATGTCTTCTTGAGCCCGCGCTTTCCCTTCCTGAGGGCGTGCGCCTGGGGCGGGTTGGCGGCTCGGGTGGCCATCCTGCTCCTGCTTCTCCACGGCCTTGCCAGCGGCAAGGGGTCCGTGAGCTTGAATTTAAATTAAAAAAAAAACACTGTTCTTGTGGGACGTGTTGGTGTGGGTGTGCGGTAAGTAACACACAGTAGGGTGTGGGCTTAGTAGGGGTCCCGGTTTCCACCTGACTGGCAGAGGGGTCTGTGGAACAAAAAGGCTAAGGGCCCCGGCTCTAGTGGGTGTGAAATGGCATCTCTCTGCTTTTGGTTTGCATTTCCCTGGTGGCTAATGATGTTGAGCATCTTTTCATGTCATTTTGGTCATTTGTATGTCTCTGGGTAAATGTCTATTCAAGTCCTTTACCCATTTTTTTTCCCCCCAGCCATTACCCATTTATTAATAGCGTTGTTTGTCTTTATGTTGTTGAGTTGTAGGATTTCTTTTTATGTTCTGGATATTAAAGCCTTATCAAATATTTGGATTCCAAATACTTTCTCCCGTTCTGTAGGTTGTCTTTCTGCTTTCATGATGAAGCCCATTGACGCACAAAAATTTTTAATTTTGATGAAGTCCCATTTATCTATTTTTTTCTTTTGTTCGTGATACTTTTGATGAAAGTTTAAGAAACCATTCCCTAACACAAGGTCATGAAGACTCTTCCATGTTTTCTTGTAGGAGGTTATAGTTTTGGTCCTTAGATCTATGTCTCTAACCCGTTCTGTGTCGGTTTTCACGTATCGTGTGAAGCAGTGGTCCAGCTCCATTCTTTTGCCCATGGATCTCCAGGTCCCACCACCATCTGGCTGCCTTGCCAGAGATCCGCTGGCCGTGGGTGTGAGGGCTTATTTCTGAGCTCATCGGGACCCCACTGGTCTGCGTGTCTGTCCTTGTGCCGGCAGCGTGCTGCTTTGATCCCCGTGGCTCTGCAGTGAGTTTTGAGATCGGGAATGGGAGGCCTCCAGCTTCGCTCTTTTTTTTCCAAGGTGTCTTTGCTCTTCTGGTCCTTTACCCATCTGAATAAATTTGATGATTGACTTTTCCATTTCTGCAAAGAAGGCTGTTGGAATTTTGATTGGGATTGCGTTAATTCTGCCACAGTTAGAATTGACATCTTAGCTTTTGATCTTCCAACCTATGAATCTGGAATGCCTTCCATTTTTTTGGGTCTCTGATTACTCTCAGCAATGTTTTGTGATTTTCCATGTATAAGCCCTTTACATCCTTGGTTAAATTTATTCTTAGATACTTGATTCTTGTAGCTGCTACTGTAAATGGAACTTTTTCTTGATTTTTTCCTTCAGAATTTTTATTACTAGAGTATAAAAACAATACTGATTTTTGTGTATTGCTCTTATGCCCTGCCACTTTACTGAATTTGTTTATTAGCTCTAATAGTTTTTTTGTAGATATTTTGGGATTTTCCATATATAAAATCATATCATCTAGCAAACAGGGAAAGTTTTACTTCTTTTCTGGTTTGGATGCCTTTTATTTATTTAACCTGACTAATTGCTATGGCTAAAACTTCTAGTACAAAGTTGAATAACAGTAGTGACAGTGGGCATCGTTGTCTTGTTCCTGATCTTAGGGAAAAAGCTTTCAACCTCTCCCCATTGAGTATGATGTTGGCTGTGGGATTTTCATTTATACCCTTTATTTTGGTGAGGAACTTTCCTTCTTATATCTATTTTTTTTTTTTTTTTTAAAGATTTTATTTATTTATTCATTTATCCCCCCCTTGCTGCCCGTGCTCGCCGGGTCAGCCAACCACGCCGTGCGGGCGGGCCCGCCCCCACCAGGAGGCCCCGGGAACCGAACCCGGGGCCTCCCACACGGTAAACGGGAGCCCCACTGATTGAGCCACAGCTGCTTCCCAGTCTGTATCTTTTTTTGCCTCAATTTTTCCATTAATACCTCCTTTCATATTTATTAGTTTTTGAATAGTACCATTTTGAGCCCCTTCTCATATCCTTCTGTGTATATTTTTCAGATATTTCCATTGTGGTTACCATGGGGCTTAAATTGAACCTCCAAAATCTATAAGAATCATGTTTGATTTCATACCAACTCAACTTCAGTAGAATACACATAGACTTGTTCCTATGCTCCTTTGTACCCCAACCTTTTTGTTGCACTTCTTAAAAATTGTAACTTTATACATTGTATGTTCACAACCATAGATTTATCATTACTTTTTATGCGTTTGCATTTTAGTACCTTTAAGAAAGGGAGCTACATATCAAAAACTACAATACAATAGTATTGGCATTTATAATTTACCCATGTGGCTACCTTTTCTGAGGGTCTTTATTTCTTTGTGCTGCTTTGATCCACTGTCTCGTTTCTTTTCATTTCACTCTAAAGAACTCCCTTTACATAGCTTATAAAGCAGGTCTTGAGGTGACAAATCCCTCAGCTTTTGCTTATCTGGGAATATCTTAACCTCTCCCTCATTTTTAAAGTCTCATCAGATATAAAATTCTTGGTTGTCAATTGTTTTGTTTCAGCATTTTAAATATTTCACCCCACTGCTTTCCTCCAGGTTTCTGATGATAAATCAGCACTTATTCTATGTTGGAACTCCCCTGTGTATGACCCGCAGCTTTTGTCTTGCAGCTTTTAGAATGTTCTCCTTGTCCTTGGTATTGGGCGGTTTGATTACTATGTGCCTGGGTGTGGTTCTCTTTGAATTCATCCTATTTCAGTCCATTGGTATTCTTCATGTGCGTAGTCATGCCTTTTGTTAAATATGGGAACTTTTCTGCCCATTATTTCTTCGACTATTCCTTCTGCTCCTTTCTTTAGGGCTTCTCCTTCTGGAGCTCCCATAATGTGTATGTAGGTGTGCTTGATGGTGTCCCATAGCTGTCTCAGACTCTGCTTTTAAAAGAAAAAAAAAAAAAATCAATTTTCTTGATACGTATGAATAAAGCACACAGTTCATCTAGAGTGTACAATCAGTGGTATTTGGTATAATCACATAGTTGTGTATTCATCACTTCAGTCATTAGTAGAGCATTTTCATTATTTCAAAAATAAAAATAATAAAAACAATCAAACAACAATCAAACAAGAAAATTCTTTACTTCTCAATCTCTTTATACTTCCCCTGCCATACATAGCTGCTATTTCTGGCTATTTTTGCACATTTATTTATTTTATTTTCATTCTATTTTATTTTTAAACTACAGTTTTATTTTGTTTTATTTTTTTAGCAGGTACTAGTTATTGTGAACCCGGGACCTCATACATGCAAAGCAGGCGCTCAACCACTAAACTCTGCATATTTGTTTATTTTTAAAGTAGTTTTATTGAGATAGAATCACATACCATGCGATCTATCCAAAATGTATAATCAGTGGCTGTTAGTGTAATCACAATATTGTGCATTCATCACCACAGAAAACTTGAGAACAATGTCATTACTCCAAAAAGAAAAACCACACCCCTCTGCAGTCACCTCTCAATCCCTCTATCCTTCCCCAGCCCTACATAACCACTAATCTAATTTCATCTTTATAAACTGGTTTGTATTTATATTTTATATAAATGGAATCATACGATATGTAGTGCTTTGTGTCTGGTTTCTTTCACTTAGCATAATGGTTTCTTTTTCCTATTAGCATTTTGTGGTATTAACATATATTAGTTTAGTTTCAAACAAAAAATCTTATATATGCAATTTTACCAGTGTTCATGTTTCACATGCGATTTTACTATGCTATACAGTCCCATATTACATCTTTTAGCTTTTCTTTTAGTAATATACATGACCTTAGACTTTTCCTTTATTTTTTTTTATTTTTTTATTTTTTATCAGTATCATAATTTTTTTTCTTCATTTTAATTCAGATTCCATGGTCAAAATTGCCTATCTACTGTATTATAATCTCTGGGTGTGGGAACCAGCATCCAAGTATTTTTCAAAAATTTTCTAGGCATTTCTTATTGACATAGCCAAGTACTAGTCTATGGTTAGTATGTCAGATCCCCAGGACAAGAAAAGACTATGCAAAATGCAAAAGATATCACCGTTAACTCTACCAGACATCTAATGTTCTCATATTCTATCACATAGAATATTACAATTTTTAGACTTTTCCTTTAAACCACTGTCATACCCATATAACAGAATTGCTAGTTACAAACATTATGTTGTGCTTTCACCTTTTTTGTTCATTTCCAAAGATTAACACACATCTTTTTTTTTTACCAATTCTGCACAAGTTAACCCTCAGCTTTCCATTCTTTAACCACATTCTATTTTCTGGTGACCCATATTCAAGTTATTAACTCCATGAGATTACACAATATATTTAGTTCATGATAGCGCAGTCATACAGTATTTGTCCTTTTGTGTCTGGCTTGCTTCACTCAATGTCCTCCAGTTTCATCAATATTGTCATATGCTTTACGACTTCATTTCTTCTTACAGCTGCATAATATTCCATTGTATGTATAGACTACAGGTTGTTTATCCATTCATCAGTTGATGGACACCTGAGTTGTTTCTATCTTTTGGCAATTGTGAATAATGCCACTCTGAGCATTGGTGTGCAGATGTCTGTTTGTCTACCTGCTCTCAGATCTTCTGGGTATATACTTAATAGCAATATTGCCAGGTCACGTGGTAGATCTATATCTAACTTCTTTAGGAACCGCCAAACAGACTTCCACAGCAACTATCCATTCTACATTCCCACCAGCAGTGAATAAGCATTCCTATCTCTCCACGTCTCCTCCAACACTTGGTAGTTTTCCAACTTTTTAATAGTGGCCTTGCTAATAGGTGTGAAATGATATCTCATTATAGCTTTGATTTGTATTTCCATAATCGCTAATGATGTTGAACATTATTTCATGTGTTTTTTTGCCATTTGTATTTCTTCTTTGGATAAATGTCTGAGTCTTTTGCCCAGTTTTTAATCGAGTCATTTGTCTTTTTATTGTTTATCGTTTTATTGTATATCTCTTTATATATCATGGATATTAAACCTTCATCGGATATGTGATTTCCAAACATTTTCTCCCATTGACTCAGCTGCCTTTTCACCCTTTTGACAAAGTCCTTTGAGGTACAGAGGTGTTTGATTTTGAGGAGGCCCATTGATCCTTTTTTTCTTTTGTTGCTCACGCTTTGGGTATAAGGTTCAACAAACCACCATGTACCAGAAGGTCTTGAAGATGTTTCCCTACATTTTCTTCTAGTACTTTTATAAAAGGTCCTGGCTTCTATATTTCGGTCTTTGATCCATTTTGAGTTGCTTCTTGTATAGGGAATGAGATAGGGTCCTCTTTCATTCTTTTGGTTATGGATATCTGGTTCCTCCAGCACGGTTTGTTGAAGACACTGTTTTGTCCCATTAACATGACTTGGTAGGTTTGTCAACAACCACTTGGCCTTAGATGTGAGGGTTTGTTTCTGGACTTTCATTCCACCGATCCATGTGTCTTTATGCCATTACCATGCTGTGTTGACCCACTGTAGCTTGTCATATTGTGATGGTTAGGCTGATGTGTCAACATGATTAGGTAATTGTGCCCAGTTGTCTGGTCAAGCAAGCACTGGGCTAATTATAATACAAGGACATTTATGGACTTTAATCATCAGTGAGTTGATTGCACAGATTGCACATTTACAATCAACCAAGGAGATTGAAGTCAGCAGTGAGTGACGTTTTATCCAATCAGTTGGATGCCTTAAAAAGGAGAAGGGATTTCAACATTCAGAGAGAGAATCCCAGTCTTTACTTTAGGAACTCATCAGGGACCTTCATTGGAGCCCCTGGTTTGCAGCCTGCCTGTGGAATTTTGACTTGTGCATCCCCATGGTCATGTGAGAGAATTTTATAAAATCTCATACTATTTACAGATATCTCCTGTTGATTCTGTTTCCCTAGAGAATCCTGACTAATACAGCTTGGTACCAGTAGTGGTTCTTGAGAAACCGAGTCTTAAACATGGGATTTCTGAAATGGTTCTGGGAGTTTAGCAATTGGCTTTATACTCTAAATGACTCCCTTTCCAATAATCAAGAGGCCACTAACAGTCCATGGTGTGAGTTGGTGATAGAGATATGCAAAATGTCTTCACTGGATTCCCCTACTTCCACACTTAAAAGAGGCAAGGATCTGGGTGAGAGTGTTTACAACACCTTAACAGAGTTTTGTGGAATCAAAAGGTAAATGGTGGCTGGCTCCTCCTAGATACTCTGGATACAGTTACAAAAGAAAGGAATGAGCTAAAGGCTTCACATTTGCAACTTAAATGCTGCATGAATGGTGTGAAAGTTTCTATGTGTGCTCTGAAAGAAAATCTTATGGCCTATAGCCTCACACTTGAGATCTCTGAAAACTAGACTCAGAGTCTTATTGTATGAATAGCAGAGTTACAAAGGAAACTAAAATCTGAACCTCTCAGGGTGTCTGCTTTTAAAGTGAAGGCATTGATTGGAAAGGAATGGAACCCTGAGGATTTGGATGGAGACATGGGTTGATGATGATACCTTGAGGACATTGGAACCCTAAATTCTGCTGAGACTTTGCCAGATAAACCTGTGATGGCCTGCCCCCAGGCAATCTGGACCTCCTTCCAGCCCTGAGGCAGGTACCAGCCAAACTAAAGCCTGCATTGCCCAGCCTCCACCCTACCCTGAGGAACCTGCCTGAAGAGATTAATCCTGTCTCAGCATGAAAATGCAAAGGAATGCCCTGAGGTCAGTAGCTTGTTAGGCATTTCTGATTCTTCTCCTTAGCCATCCCTCTTCTCTTCAAGACCTATTACTAGACTGAAATCACAACAAGCCCCCAAAGGTGAAGTACAAAGTGTGACCCATGAGGAAGTAGGTTCTACTCTAAAAGAACTTTATGGGTTTTCCAACTTATATAGACAGAAATCAGGGGAATTTGTGTGGGAATGGATACTAAGGGTATGGGATAATGGTGGAAGGAATATAAAGTTGGACCAGGCTGAATTTATTGATGTGGGCCCACTAAGAAGAAATTCTGGATTCAGTGCTATAGCTTGAGGGGTTAGAAAGAGCTCTAACAGTTTGTTCAGGTGGCTGGCTGAAACATGGACCAAAAAATGGCCTCGCATGTTTGAGGTTGAGATGCCGGATTTACCCTGGTATTCAGTAGAAGAGGGAATTCAAAGGCGTAGAGAGATTGGAATGCTAGAATGCACCTTACCATTTGAGACCTGCCCACCCACCCCAGGAATGTCGAGGACACACCTTTAACCAGGACTGTGAGGAATTAATTTGAAAGAGTAACCCCATCTTCCCTGAAGAGCTCTGTGGTTGCTGTTCTCTGTAGGTCAGATATTATTGTAGGAACTGTTGTAATGGATGTAGAATCCTTAAAATTTATGGGGATGATCAGATCTTGGGCCAGTAAAAGTCAAGTATCAGCAGTTAATGGCCAAAGACAGGGTGGGCGTGGCTACTGCAATGAAAGGCAGATTCAAAGCAACAGTTAAGAGTCTGAGTCACATAGAGCTATGGCCTTGGCTAATAGATCATGGGGTACCTAAAAGTGAAATACATGGACAATCTACTAAATTCCTCCTTGGTCTGTGAACAGAATTCGAGTGAACAAAGCTCTAACTTGAATTACAGACGCAGAGAATCACGGCCCCTTAGTCAGTCCCCAGACTTGACCCAGACCCAGAGCCCCACTAATGAGAAGGCCAGGCCCCCTTGGGGAAGGACCCTGTTAATACTGCCCAAAATTTATACTGTTATTCTTCCTCCCAGCTCTCCCCAAGGAGACCTACAGCCTTTTACCAGAGTAATTGCACTGGGGAAAAGGAAATGATCTCACATTTCGGGGATTATTAAACACTGGCTCAGATGTGACATTAATTCCTGGAGACCCAAAACGTCACTGTGGTCCACCAGTCAGAGTAGGGGCTTATGGAGGTCAGGTGACTGATGGAGTTTTAGCTCAGGTCCCTCTCACAGTGGGTCCAGTGGGTCCCTGGACCCATTCTGTGGTAATTTCCCTAGGTCCAGAATGTATAATTGGAATAGACATACTCAGTAACTGGCAGAATCCCCACATTGGTTCCCTGACTTGTGGAGTGAGGGCTATTATGGTAGGAAAGGCCAGGTGGAAGCCTCTAGAACTGCCCCTGTCTAGCAAAATAGTAAATTGAAGACAACACCAGATTCCTGGAGGGATCACAGAGATCAGTGCCACCATCAAGGATTTGAAGGATGCAGGGGTGTGTGATTCCCACCACATCCCCATTCAACTCTCCTGTTTGGCCTGTGCAGAAAACAGATGGATCTTTGAGGATGACAGTAGATTATCATAAACTTAACCAGGTGGTGACTCCAATTGCAGCTGCTGTCCCAGATGTGGTGTCATTGCTTGAGCAAATCAACACTTCCCCTGGTACCTGGTATGCAGCTGTTGATCTGGCAAATGCTTTTTCTCAATTGCCATTAGTAAGGACCACCAGAAACAGTCTGCTTTCAGCTGGCAAGGCCAGCAGTATACCTTCACTGTCCTGCCTCAGGGTATATCAACTCTCCAGCCCTATGTCATAATATTGTCCACAGGGACGTTGATCATCTCTCCCTCCCATGAGACATCACACTGGTCCATTATATTGATGATATTATGTTGATAGGACCTACTGAACAAGAAGTAGCAAAGACTCTAGATTTGTTGGTAAGGCATTTGTGTGAGAGAGGATGGGAGATAAATCCAACAAAAATACAAGGTCCTTCCACCTCAGTGAAATTTCTAGGTGTCCAGTGGTGTGGCGCATGTTGAGATATCCCTTCTAAAGTGAAGGATAAACTTGCACCTGGCCCCTCCTACGACTAAAAAAGAGGCGCAACGCTTGGTTGGCCTCTTCGGATTTTGGAGACAACACATTACTCATGGGGTGTGCTACTCTGGCCCATTTACCTAGTGACCAGGAAAGCTGCTAGTTTTGATTGGGGACCGGAACAAGAGCAGGCTCTCCATCAGGTCCAGGCTGCTGTGCAAGCTGCACTACCACTTGGACCATATGATCCAGCAGATCTAATGGTGCTGGAAGTTTCAGTGGCAGAGATGCCATCTGGAGCCTTTGGCAGGCCCCTATAGGAGAATCACAATGCAGACCCTTAGGATTTTGGAGCAAAGCTTTGCCATCCTGTGCAGATAACTACTCCCCTTTTGAAAAGCAGCTTTTGGCCTGCTACTGGGCCTTGGTAGAGACTGAACGCTTAACCATGGGCCACCAAGTTACCATGAGACCTGAGCTGCTTGTCATGAGCTGGATATTGTCTGACCCACCAAACCTTAAAGCTGGGCATGCATAGCAGCACTCAGTCATAAAGGGGAAGTGAGATAGAGCCTGAGTGGGTCCTGAAGGCACAAGTAAGTTGCATGAGGAAGTGGCCTGAATGCCCGTGGTCACCACCCCTGCCATGTGACCTTCTCTTTCCCAACCCACAGCTTTGGCCTCTTGGGGAGTCCCTTACAATCAGTTGACTGAGGAAGAGAAAATTCAGGCCTGGTTTACAGATGGTTCCGCACTATATGCAGGTACCACCCAAAAGTGGACAGCTGCAGCACTGCAGCCCCTTTCTGGGACATCCCTGAAGGACAGTGGTGAGGGTAAATCCTCCCAGTGGGTGGAATTTCGAGCAGTGCACCTGGTTGTTCATTTTGATTGGAAGAATAAATGACCAGAAGTGCATTTGTACACTGATTCATGGGCTGTTGTTGATAATGGTTTGTCTGGATGGTCAGGGACTTGGAACATGACTGGAAAATTGGTGAAAAAGAGGCCTGGGGAAGAGGTATGTGGATAGACCTTTCTGAGTAGGCAAAAAACATGAACATATTTGTGTCCCACGTGAATGCTCACCAGAGGGTGACTTCAGCAGAGGAAGAGTTTAATATTCAAGTGGATAAGATGACCCACTCTGCGGCTAATGCTCAGCCTCTTTCCCCAGCCACTCCTGTCATTGCCCAATGGGCTCATGAACAAAATGGCCATGGAGGTAGGGATGGAGGTTATACATGGGCTCAGCAACATGGACTTCCCCTCACCAAGGCTGACTTTGCTACAGTCACTGCTGAGTGTCCAATCTGCCAGCAGCAGAGACCCACACTCAGCCCCCAATATGGCCCCATTCCTCTGGGTGACCAGCCTGCTACCTGGTGGCAGGTGGACTACATTGGGCCACTTCCACCATGGAAGGGGTAGCAATTTGTTTTTAACTGAAATAGACACATACTCTGGATGTGGGTTTGCCCTCCCTGCATGCAATGCTGCTTCTAAAACTACCATCCGTGGACTTACTGAATGTCTTATCCACCACCATGGCATTCCACACAGCATTGCTTCTGATCAAGGAACCCACTTCACAGCAAATGATGTGTGGGAATGGGCACATGCCCATGGAATTCACTGGTCTTACCATGTAGCAGGTGGATTGATAGAATGGTGGAATGGCCTTTTTTTTTTTGAGGTAGCAGAGGCCGGGGATTGAAACTGGGACCTTGTATGTGGGAAGCTGGTGCTCAACCACTGAGCCACATCGGCTTGCCTTGAGTTTTTTTTTTTTTTCCTTCATTTGTTTTGCTTGTTTTGCTTTTTTGTTTTTGTTTTTCAGGAGGTACTGGGAGCTGAACCCTGGACCTCCCATATGGGAGGCAGGAGCTCAACTGCTTGAGCCACATCTGCTCCCTGGAATGGCCTTTTGAAGACTCAATTATGGCACCAACTAGGTGGCAATACCTTGCAGGGCTGGGGCATTGTTCTCCAGGAGGCTGTGTATGCTCCGAATCAGCATCCTCTCTATGGTGCTGTTTCTCCCCTAACTGGATTCATGGGTCCAAGAATCAAAGGGTGGAAATGGGAGTGGCACCACTCACTATTACCCCTAGTGACCCACTAGGAAAATTTTTGCTTCCTGTCCCTGTAAACTTAAGCTCTGTTGGTGTATAGGTTTTAGTCCCAAAAGGAGGAGAGCTGCCACCAGGGAACACAACAATGATTCCATTGAAGGGAAGACTTCAAAGACCTGGCCACTTTGGGCTCCTTGTGCCTCTGAATCAACAGGCAAAGAAGGGAATTACTCTATTGGCTGGGGTGATTGATCATGACTATTCAAGGGGAAATAGGACTACATCTACATAACGGGGGTAAAGAAGAGTTTGCCTGGAATACAGGAGATCCTCTACGGTATCTTAGTCTTGCCATGCCCTGTGATTAAAGTCAATGGACAATTGTAACAACCCTATCCAAGCAGGACTAACAATGGTCCAGAATCTTCAGGAATGAAAGTTTGGGTCACCCTACCAGGCAAAGAGCCATGGCCAGCTGAAGTGCTTGCTGAGGGTAAAGGGAACATGGAATGGGTAGTAGAAGAATGCAGTGATAAATATGAACTTCGACCTCGTGACCAGTTACAGAAACGACTTTTTCCTTAAATTTGTTATGAATATGGTTGTATGTGTACATAAAACAAATACCTTAGTTTTCTTCCGTAACCTTTTCCCTTATCATATGACATAAGTTGTATTAGTTCACATCATAATATTTAAGGATGTCAAGTTTGAGAGTGAATATTCCCCAAGGACTTGCACCCTATTCTGTAGGGAATTAATGTGTTTCCAACTGTATGCAGGAGAGTTGAATATTGTTAGGCAGAAATATATGTGTGTATGTCTGTTATTGTTTCTATTCAGAGACTGAGTATGGTTTAAGGGGACGTGTATGGCTGCCATGTTGACAAGGTGAGGGCTGTGATGGCTAGGCTGATGTGGCAACATGGTCAGGTAATTGTGCCCAGTTGTCTGGTCAGGCAAGCGCTGGACTAATTATAATACAAGGACATTTATGGACTTTAATCATCAGTGAGTTGATTGCACAGATGGCTGATTACATTTACAATCAACCAAGGAGATTGAAGTCAGCAATGAGTGACATTTTATCCAATCAGTTGGATGCCTTAAAAAGGAGAAGGGATTTCAACATTCAGAGAGAGAATCCCAGTCTTTACTTCAGATAGCCAAAGTCTCCTGGGAACTCATCAGGAACCTTCATTGGAGCCCCTGGTTTGCAGCCTGCCTGCGGAATTTTGACTTGTGCATCCCCATGGTCATGTGAGAGAATTTTATAAAATCTCATACTATTTACAGATATCTCCTGTCAATTCTGTTTTCCTAGAGAACCCTGACTAATGCAAACATGTTTCGAGGTCAGGCAGTGAAATTCTTCCCAACATTGTTCTTTTTTAGAATGCTTGTGGCTGTCTGTGTGTGCTTTCCCTTCCAAATGAATGTGGTAATTGCCTTTTTGAGTTCTCTAAAGCAGGCTCTTAAAATTTTGATTTGCACTGAATCTCTAAATCAGTTTGGGTAGGATTGACGTCCTCATGATAGTCTTCCAATCCGTGAATATGGCATGTCTGTCCATTTGTTTAGGTCTTTATTGATTTCTTTTAGCATTGTTTTATAGTTTTCTGCATATGGGTCCTGTACTGCTTTGGTTAAATTGGTTCCTGTGTGAGTCTTTTTGTTGGAATTATGAATATAATTTCTTCCCTAACTTCCTCCTCAGACTGTTTAATACTAGTGTACAGAAACATTACTGATCTTTGCATGTTGATCTTGTATCCTGCCATTTTGCTGAACTTGTTTTTATTAGCTCAAGTAGCTTTGTTATAGACATTTCAGAATTCTCTTTCTTTTTTTTTTTTTTTTTTAAAAATTTTTTTTTTTTTTTTTTTTTTCCCCCCCCCCCCCCCCGCTGCTTGTGCTCGCTGGGTCAGCTAACCACGCCGTGCGGGTGGGCTTGCCTTCACCAGGAGGCCCCAGGAACCGAACCCGGGGCCTCCCATATGGCAAACGGGAGCCCTACTGATTGAGCCACAGCCGCTTCCCTCAGAATTTTCTAAATATAGAATTATGTCATCTGTGAATAGAGTTTTACTTCCTCTTTTCCTATTTGGATGCCTTTAACTTTTGTTTTTCTTGTCTAATTGTTTTAGCTAGAAATTCTAGTACAATGTTGAATAGCAGTGGTGACAGTGGGCATCCTTGTTTTGTTCCCAATCTTAGTGAGAAAGCTTTCAACCTTTCTCCATTGAGTACAATGTTTACTGTAGGTTTTTCAGGTAAGCCCTTTATCATATTGAGGAACTTTCCTTCTATTCCTATCTTTCGGAAGTTTTTTATCAAGAAAGGATACTGGATTTTGTCTAATGCCTTTTCTGCATTGATTGAGATGATCATGTTTTTTTCCTTCAATCGTTAATGTAGTGCTCTATTTTTTGTTTTGTTTTGTTTTGTTTTTTTAAGGATGTACCAGGGACTGAACCCGGGACCTCATACATGCAAAGCAGGCACTCAACCACTGAACTACACCTCTCCCTTCTATTTGCTTTTTTTGTTGTTGGTTTTTGTTTTGTTTTTATTTTTTATTTTATTTTATTTTTTTATTTTTATTTTTATTTTTAACGATTTTATTTATTCATTCATTTATCCCCCCCTTGCTGCTTGTGCTCGCTGGGTCAGCTAACCACGCCGTGCTGGCGGGCTTGCCTTCACCAGGAGGCCCCGGGAACCGAACCCGGGGCTCCCATATGGTAAACGGGAGCCCTACTGATTGAGCCACAGCCGCTTCCCTTTTGTTTTGTTTTTAAAATAACTTTATTTTAAATTTTATTTTGTACATTTAATAATTGAAAACATAAACAATTAAAAACTAAAAAAAACCACAGTTGAATAAAAACATAAACATTTCTCAATTAAATGTACTGGATATGTATAGTTTTTTTATAATCATACAATATGTTACACAATATATTTGGTTCATAGTAATGCAATCATACAATATTTGCCCTTTTGTGTTTGGCTTGCTTCACTCAACATAATGTCTTCCAGGTTCATCCATGTTGTCTTATGCTTTATGACTTCATTTCTTCTTAAGCTGCATAATATTCCACCATGTGAATATACCAGTTTGTTTATCCATTCATTGGTTGATAGATATTCAAGTCTTTTGCCTGTTTTTCAATTGGGTCGTTTGTCTTTTTATTGTTGAATTGTAACATTTCTTTATATATCCTGGATATTTTTTTTTTTTTTTTTTACTTTAGTTTTTATTTTATTTATTTTATTTTATTATTTTTTTTTACCAGGAGGTCCCGGGGATCGAACCCGGGTCCCTCCATATGGGAGACGGACGCCCAACCAGTTGAGCCACATCCGACCCCCTATATCCTGGATATTAAACCCTTATTGGATATGTGATTTCCAAATATTTTTTCCCATTGAGTTGGCTGCCTTTTCACCCTTTTGACAAAGTCCTGTGAGGTGCAAAAGTGTTTAATTATGAGGAGGTCCCATTTATCTATTTTTTCTTTTGTTGCACGTGCTTTGGGTATCAGGTCCAAGAAACCACCACCTACTACAAGGTCTTGAAGATGTTTCCCTACATTTTCTTCTAGTAGTTTTATGGTCCTGGCTTTTATATTTAGGTCTTTGATCTACTTTGAGTTGATTGTTGTATAGGGGGTGAGATAGGGGCCCTCTTTCATTCTTTTGGTTATAGATATCCAGTTATCCCAACACCATTTGTTGAAGAGACTGTTTTGTACCATTAGCGTGGGCTTGGTAGGTTTGTCAAAAACCAGTTGAGAGGAAGCGGCTGTGGCTCAATCAGTGGGGCTCCCGTTTACCATATGGGAGGCCCCGGGTTCGGATCCCGGGGCCTCCTGGTGAGGGCAGGCCCGCCCGCACGGCGCGGTTGGCTGACCTGGCAAGCACAAGCAGCAAGGGGGGGATAAATGAATAAATAAATAAAATCTTTAAAAAAAAAAAAAAAAAAA
>JAKSZT010054542.1:462212-495051 GCA_026826555.1 Tolypeutes matacus | reverse complement strand
TCTATCCTGGAGAAAGATCCATGGGCACTTGAGAAGAATGTATAACCCGCTGAGTTTGGATGCAGTGTTCTGTATATGTCTGTTAGGTCTAACTTGTTTATCATATTGTTCAAGTTCTCTGTTTCCTTGTTGATCTTCTATCTAGTTGTTCTATCTAATGATGTGAGTGGGGCGTTGAAGTCTCCAACGACTATTGTAGAGATGTCTATTTCTCCCCTCAGTTTTTCCAGAGTTTGTCTTATGTATTTTGGGGCACCCTGTTACGTGTCATAGATATTTATGACTTTTATATCTTTCTGGTGGACTGTACCTTTTATTAATATATAATGGCCTCTGTATCTCTTATAACTTTTTTGCATTTAATGTCTGTTTTGTCTGATATTAGTATAGCTACCCCTGCTCTTTTCTGGTTACTACTCGTGTGGAGTATCTTTTTCAACCTTCCATTGTTAGCCAGTTTGTATCCCTGAGTTTCTTGTAAGCAGCATATGGATGGCTCATGTTTTTTTATCCACTCTACCAGCCTGTATCTTTTGATTGTGGAGTTTAATCCATTCACATTCAATGATATAACTGTAAATGCACTATTTACTTCCTCCCTTTTATTCTTTGGTTTTCATGTCATCTTGTTTTTGTTTGTCTTTTTACTATTTTGCTTATCCTTTCTGCTATTCTTTCTTCTATACTCTCCTCCAAGCCACTCTCTCCTTTCCTTTTCTTTCAGGTTCTAAGGCTTCCTCTAATATTTTCTCCAAATGTAGATTCTTTTTTCAAACTCTCTTAGTTTCTCTTTGTTTGTGAATAGTTTATACTCACCTTCATATTTGAAGGACAATTTTGCTGAATAAAGAATTCTCGGCTGGCAGTTTTTCTCTTTCAGTTTCCTAATTGTATCATACCACTGTCTTCTCGCCTCCATGGTTTCTGAAGAGAAATCTGCACTAAGTCTTAGTGGGCATCCCTTAGTATGTGATAGTTTGCTTCTCTCTTGCTGCTGTGAGAATTTTCTCTTTATCTTTGACATTTGACATTCTGAGTAGTACGGGTCTTGGAGTAGGTCTATTCAGATTTATTCTGATTGGGGTTTGGTGTGCTTCTGTCCCCCTCCCCGTTGCCGCCGCCTTTGTGTCTGCCTCCATGCGACCCCGTTCCCCTTGGAAGGCCTCCAGGCACTGGATTTGGGGCCCACCTTAAATCTAGGGTGACTTTCTCCTGAGGCCATAATTACACCCAGAAAGACCCCAGGTCCGACCGGGTCGAGCCAGGCCCCCAGCGGGCTCGCTGGTCCGCGCGTCTTCCCGCCGGAGGAACTCCAGGGCCATGGCACGCTCAGTGGGGTGGTCCTGCGTGCCCCTGCTGGACACAGACCACTGGGCCAGGGCCTTTCTCGGGGCCACACCCCTCCTTCAGGGCGCCCGGGAAGAAACCGTAGGTTTCCAGAGAGCACAAACCGCGGTTCCCACGTTCGCGGGAACAGGCCTGGACATGACCCAACTTGGACTAGGAGAAAGCAGGACTCAGAGAGCGCCAAGAGGACCCTGGAGCTTCCTGGTGAGCAAGGAGGAGCCCCTCACCCTCCAAAGAGGCTCAGGGGAGGGGGAGGCAGCTGGCAGACTGTAATTCTGTGGGCCGTGGCTGCCCAGTTCCTCTCCCTGCCCGTTGGCTACTCTGCGGGGAGCGCCAGGGCCTGGGGGGCTGCAGCCCCAGTTACAGCACCTGGTCACGGGGGCCCTGGTCAGCAGGGGGCAATGGCCTGTGCAGCAGCCCTGAGCCCAAGTTCTCTTGGGGCTTCCTGCCCACCAGAGGCTGGTAAGTCCTGCCTGGCCCAAGGCTACGTGTCTCCTCCTGGGTCCCTGGACTGTGGGTTCTCTGGGCTGCCCTTGACCCTGGGGTCATAACGTGCCGGAGGAAGCTGGACCAGGAGGGGCTGACCCCAGGGTCCAGCCTGAAGAGCCTGCCACGGGCTGGAACCCCAGATGTTCTCTCATGTCAGCAGGAGGCTGGGTGGCAGAGCCTGTCTGCCCCGGCCGGGACGTGATGCCCAACTGACCATGGCCGCCAGGACGAGGCAAGGAGCCCGCCACCTGGACCTGTGCTGGCCGGTGGAGAGCGAGGCATTTCCTTCCCACCTGAGCCCACCAGGGAGGGCTGTGGAGGGCTCCGAGGCTCGTCGGCTGCCCCCCGCTCCACCTGGAGGGAGTGGGGTCTCTGCCTGGCCGGGGGCCTCACTGCGTGGACCGTGCGGCTCCACCGTGCTCCCGAGGCCACGGCGCCACCCCCACCCCGCCGTGGGCCTGGCCCTAGGACTCACCGGGCGCTGGGCCTCCGCGTCCGGGCCCCCGCCAGCCGCGGGCCGCCCCAGCTCCTCCGCGTACTTGTGGACGTCGGCGCCGAAGCAGTCGGCCTCGTAGAAGGCACTGCTCCAGCCCGGGCTGCAGCTCTGCGCCTCGGCCGGGCCCCGCCACGCGGCCGGGCCGCCATCCTCGGCCCCCGGCCGCCCGGCCACCGCTCTCCAGGCCTGCTCGTTGTCCGGGGAAGCCGCGTCCCCGCTGCGCTGCCGGCTGCCCCCGGCCACAGGCGGCTGCTCCTTCTCAGCTCTCAGAGATCTCTGGGGCCGAAAGCCCACCTCGAAGTTACCCCGCGAGAGCTCGTCGGAGCCCCCGTCCGCCAGGGCCGTGGGCGGGCAGGGGGCTTGGTTGACATGGGAGGCCACCGGCTTCTCTTGCCCTTGAAAGGAGGAGACCTGGGTTACACGGGAGAAAGTCCAGCTCCTGCCCGCCCAGCGTGGGGACGCGAGGCCCCAGAGGCTCCAGGGCGGGGCCTGTCGCCCGCAGGGGAAGCGTGGAAGTGTGGGTCCCCCCCCCCATGGGGTGCCACACCTGGGCTGAGGTGGAAGTCCAAATCCGTGTGTGTATTAAAACGTTTGCTCAGAGATGCTTTAAGAGGAAAAATGAAATCCCACCTTGGACAAATGATCCAAGGAAGTGATGGGACTTTCTGCCTCTGGATATTCTCCTTCTGCTTGTTTTTTTTAATTTTTAATTTTTATTTTTTTTTGTCCTTGATTTTAAACTTTCATTTTTTTTTTTTTAAAGATTTTTATTTATTTATTCATTTATCCCCCCCTTGCTGCTTGTGCTCGCTGGGTCAGCTAACCACGCCGTGCGGGCGGGCTTGCCTTCACCAGGAGGCCCTGGGAACCGAACCCGGGGCCCCCCATATGGGAAACGGGAGCCCTACTGATTGAGCCACAGCCGCTTCCCAAAACTTTCATTTTTAATTGTGGTGAAATAGGCATAAGAAGAATCATTTTAACCATTTTAAGTGGACAATTTTTGACGTTAAGTGCCCTGACAATACTGAGTAACTTTCACAAAAACTGCAGCTCCTTCAGCTATAGCTCCCCTTCCCCTCCCCGAGCCTGCTCGCCACTCTTCTGCTTCCTGTCTCTATGAATTTGCTTATTCTAAATGCTTCGTATAAGAGGAATCACATTTGTCCTTCTGCCCGGCCTATTTCACGGCCTGTCTTCAAGTTCTTCTACGCTGCAGCAGGAACCAGCATTGCACTTCTTTTTATGCCCGAGTCGTGTTCCGTTGTGTGGCTGATGGTCAAGCACTGGCCTGATTTAAATCAGCTGACGGCATCTCTGGCCTCGGAGATGACAACTAGACAGCGAGAGCCATAAAAGGAGACGGCTGTCAGCAACAGAGAAGATCCGTCCAGTCAGCTGGAGGCCTTGAGGGAGGAAGGAGGAGTTTGGCAGCCAGAGGGAGGATTTCCACCTCTGCTTCAGCCAGCCCGCTCCTCCTGGGGATTCATCCCAACCTTCAGCGGAGTCCCCAGCCTGCGGCCTGCCCTACGGGACTCGGGCTTGCCAATTCCCATGGTCATGTGGGCCAGTTCCTATAATAAACACCAATATTTACACACGCACGTATCCCGTCAGTGCTGTTTCCCTGGAGAGCCCTGTCACATTTGGAAGCACCACTCACTGGTCAGCAGCTGTTTCACTGGAGGGACTGACCTGTGGCATGTCCTGCTCTGCCACCTTCTCGCAGTCCTGTTTGTGTTCTTAATTTCTAAAATTTACAAGCACTCTATACCCACAAGGGCACAGCGCTCTCTTCCCCCTTTCTCGTAACCTGTAATCTAATTTCTGTCTCCGTGACTTTGCCATTTCTAGATATTTCGTACAAGTGGAATTGTACAGTTTGTGCTTGGTGTGTCCGGCTTTCCTCACAGCACGATGTCCTCAAGGTCGTCCGTGCTGTGTCATAATAACATACATCAGAACTTCGCTCCTGACAGCGGAACTGCGTTCCGTCCTGGGCACCACACTCTGTCCGCCGTCCGCCGACGGACACTGGGGCTGCGGTGAACCTCGGTGGACAACTTGCTTTCAGTTCCTGTCGGTTTATACCTAGAGGGGCCTTGCCAGGCCATTCGGTGATTCCGTGTTTGGCTTCCTGAGGAGCCGCCCGGCTGTCTTCCACAGGCAGCCCCAGCCGCCGCGTGCTGTTCTGAGCTTCTGGGACGTTTGTGCATAGAGCACGGAGAGTGGAAAGCGGCCCCCCGCTCCAGCAGTCACTGGGCTTTGCCTGCTCGTCCCTGCTCGCTCCCCTTCCCTTTGCCCTTTCCAGCCAGCTCTCCTCCCTGCACACCCCGTGTGGGCAGGCGCCTGGGGCCCTCGGCACCGCAGGCCTCGCCCTTGGCCCCGGTCCTCAGGGAGCTGCGCGGGCCCGCACGCTGGGAGCCGCCGAGCCCCTGGGCTGCTCGGATGGTGGCGCTGCTCTTGCCAACGCCCGGGTCCCCAGCCGGGGCGGACCCTGTCACGGCCCGAGCCCCCCAGCGGTGGCTGCAGTGGACAGGGCGCTTCTCGGACAGCCGCGCCTGACTTCCCCACACTGCAGCTGAGCTGGGGATGCTGGGCCTGCGGACGTGTGCTCGGGGCCTCACGGTCTTCGGGGCTCGTTTGCCAGGACGAGGCAACGCAGCGCGTCATCGCCGAGCAGTGGCAGGGGCGTTCCGGGGGGAGGCAGGTGCACCGCCGCCCCAGCCCCCACTGCTCCTAGCCCCCAGCCCAGGTCTGCAGGCGCCTGGAGGAAGGCACCCGAACCTCCCTGCACCAGCACAGACCCCGGAGAGGACCGGCTGTGCCATCCTGGGCTTCCCGGAAGGCGGAGGAGACCCCCGGACGTGCCATCCAAAGGCTGCCTGCGCCCCTGGAAGCCCCCTTCCCCTGGCGATGGCCGGCAGAGCCAGTGTGACCGGACAGACCCTCCTGCTCCCCGGAGCCCTGCTGGGCGCAGGCTGGCTCTTACCGGCTCCGCGCACTGAGGGCCTCTTGCTCGGCATGCCCGTCCCGACGCGCCACTCGGGCTGTGATCCAGCCGCCTCCGAAGCGCTGACCGTCAGAAGGATATTTCAGCCGCCCTCCCTGCTCCCGAGGGCCCCCTCCCCCTCCCCACAGCCCCCATGAGGCCCCCTCCACCATCCCCCCGTCCCCAAGGGCTCCTTTCCCTGCATAACCCCTCACGACCCCCACACCCCTTCCAGGGGCACATTGACAGCCTCAGGCCACCACTCACCCTGCATTAACCCCCTGGGGTATGAAACGGAGACCCCAGGCCATTAGCACATTCCTCAAGGACACAGTCCTTGGCTGTCATCCCGGGACACTTGGGCCTTGGGCCGACAGGGGCCTCTGGGTCTCTCTTTCCTTGGGGCTTTGTCTAAGATGGGACCCTCTCGTTGCCACGCCCCTCTGCCCCCCCCCCCCCGGTGCTGCCCACCCACCAGCCCTTCCTCCTAAGGAACCTGGTGCCCGGCGGGAAAGCTGAGGGAGGGAGGGGCTTTGGTGGGAGGACCCCTGCCCTGCCCCCTACGGGCAGCCACCCTGGAGAGGGCCATGAGGTGGGCCCCGTGCGCAGAGGGGGCACTCGCCTGTTGGGGGGGGACGCCTTCCTGTTCACCACTCTGAAGAGACTCTGCAGCAGTTTTTCGCCCCAGTAGAGGTCACAGAACTTCTCGGATATGGCCCCGCAGAAGGTGGCGTAGGTGAGGTCCCTCAAGGCGTAGATGTACTCCCCTGGGTCAGAAACAGCCACCCAGGGTGAGAGTGGCACGCGCCCTCCGGGGATCCCCGCCGTTCCCGAGGACGGCGCCGGGGTTCGCGTGGTCCCACCTGACGTCAGGGTTTTAGTCTCGTGAGCTGGGGGTGGGCAGTGGAGGGAGATCCCTGGGCTCTGAGGTGGGGGGTGGACACCAGGGAGGGGAGCCGGGCGGTGGGGTGGGGAGGGCCGGGGGGAGGGGCGAGATGGGGTGGACGGCAGGTCACCTGGGCTCTGAGACTTCCTGCCGGGGGCCTTTGGGGTGCCCCCTCTGGAGCCCCTAAAGCCTGTCCTCCTGCTGCTGCCCTGGGAACCCTTCCTGCCTGCGGGACAGCCTAATGCGGCCCTCCTCGGCCACGGCTGCCCCCAGTGCCCTGCCCCCCGCTCCCCTCCCCCGTGCTGACCACCAGGACACCCCTGCTGTCGGAGGGTACTCGGCTGTGCCCTGACAGGCGGGCGCCCCACCCCAGGCCCTCCTGGGGCCCCGCAGCCCAGTGCGTACCCATGATCCACGCCTCCAGCCCGTTGTCCAGGTAGCCGTCGGAGGCGAACTCCTCCTGGATGAGGCCCGTGGCCTCCTGCAGTGACGGGCTGGCCGCTCTCCTCTGCAGGCCGTCCGTGCTCGGGGTGCAGGGCCTGCGGGCGGCCGGCCGGGGCTGCTCGGGGACGCCATCTGGGACCCGCTTGCCCCGCTCCCCTGCCGTGGGGCTGCCTGGACTTGCCCCGGCCACGGGGGGGCCCTCGGGCTCCTGGTCTGCGCACTCAATGGCCTTGCTCCCGGGCGGCTCAGATGGGGGCAGGGGGCTGTGGTTGGCTGCGGTGGGTCCTGAGGGCAGAGGCCTGAGGGCCCTGGAAGCGGCTCCAGGTGCCACCTGCTCGGCCAGTTTTGGCTCCTGCAGCTGTACCTGGGCTTTTGGGGGCATGGCTGGTGGGGAGGGGGTGGAAGGGGCCGACGAGGCCCCCCACGGCTGGCTGGCTGGAGCTGCAGGAGGGAAGCAGGAGCCCTCCGCGTCTGAGTCCTGTGGCCTTGGCTCTCTGCCAGGCACTGGGGCCTCTCCCTGCGGCTCTGGACCAGGCGCCGATGACTCTGGGGGCTCCAGGCTGGTGGTGGCGACGTGGGCCTCCCCGGCCGGCTGGCCTTGCCCCTCCTCGGGCCTCTCAGCTAGTCCTGGTCCTGGGGTGAGCTCGTCCCTGCTGGGAGGAGAGGGTCGGCACACTCAGGAGGGCCGCCAGGGCTGTGGGGGCTGCCAACCCCGAGATGGACTCACCTGGTCACACCTGTGTCCTGTGCGAGGACGATGGGCTTGAAGTGGGTGGCCGGGGAGGTGAAGGCCTCTGGCAGCTCGGAGGCCACCAGGCCGGAGGGGAGTCGGCCAGGCACGGTAACGAGCCGGGAGTCACTGCCAATGGGCACGAAGCCTGTGGACAGCGTGGGGGTAACAGGGTGAGACAGGGCAGCGCTCGGAGGCGTGTCCTCCATCACAATTGTGCAGCTCGGTCCCGGCCCCAATGCAGGGTCTCGGGGTCCCCCCACATGCCATGCTTGTGCTCCTGTAATATCTCTTCGCGCTGCCTTGGTGCCCAGGAAGGCCTTGGGGATGACTGGGGGGGGGGCGATGCCCTGTGCAGGAAGAAGGGGGCTTCCCGGTGTCGTGAGGACATGGGGAGGGGGCTGGGGTCGTAACAGGGTCAGGAGGCCAGGGAGGCCCAGGTGGGGGTGGGAAGGTACTGGGTTGGGGAGGGCAGGGCGTGGAGGTGGGTGAGAGGGCTGGAGGGCCAGCAGACGTGGCTGGGGTGGGGGAGGTGGGGTTTGGCGCCGCAACCCTGGTGACCAGTGAGAGGAGAAGGACCTGGAGATCCGGGGGGCAGCTAGGAGCTCAGGAAGACACGGTGAGCACTCGGAGGCGGGTGGGGCCCTGGGCTCCCAGGCCACAGCCATGTGCAGGCATCCACTCGGGGCTGGACACACAGCTGGATGGGGGGGGCTGTGGAGGGCATGCTGGGGTGGGAGAAGCTGAGGGAGGGGCGGTCCCAGGAGGCCCACCTGGGCTGGGCTTGGGAGGGGGCACTGCCGTGCTGGAATTCAGTTCAACCCCCAAGAAAGAGCTGTGGAGGCCGATGGTTTCTTCCTCCTGGTACACCTGGTGGAAGGGCACAGGTAGGTGGCCAGCCCACGGGGCCGGGGCGGGGTCACCTCCTCAGCCTCTGCACACAGAGCTTTCTACCCGGCTTGCCGTGGCATTCAGAGAGCAGGACGTGGTAGAGGGCACTGGGGCCGCCACGACTCACGTGTGCTCAGATCAGGAGCCGTTGGAGGTGCTACGCTCCCAAATTCAAGATGCTTTTTGTAGTTTCCAGGGAATGTGTCAGACAGAACCCAACCTCCCCAAAGCTTGCTGGGGAGTCAGATGCCCTCGGGGGCATGCCTGTCTGTTGTCCTGAGACCCCAGCCCCAGCCCCAGCTCCAGACAACATGACCCGACAGGCACATTTATGAATGATGCTAGTTATCTGAGGCCCACTCTGACCCTCAGGAAATGGAACTAATCCAGGCCCACCCTGAGGTTGACGCATCCCATCATTCACGGGGGCCCTGGGTGGGGGCAGCAGGAGCAGCTGCTCTTGAGCTCACCCCTGACAACGGCCCTGGGAAAGCTGGGAGAAAAGGTAAGTGCCTCAACTGAGGAGAATAGCTAAGAGTTGGTGAGCATGTGCAGACATGAGCCTTGTGTGTCGTTGGGAAGTAAACTGGGCAGCTGCCGTGGAAGACAGTTTGGCGGTGCCTTGCCCAGTTACACACAGAATTACCATATGACAGGCAATCCTGCCCCTAGGTAAGGAGAGCTGAAAGCACGGAACCGACAGGCATTTGCACCCTGTTCTTCGCAGACTTATTCACAAGAGGGAAAAGGCAGGTGACTGGCCAAACATCTCATGGGCCATCCGCACGGCGGATTATGAGTCAGCTGTGAAAAGGAACGGAGTTCTGGACATGCTGCCACACGGATGGGCCTTGAAGACATTGTGTTGAGTGAAAGATGCACAAGGAGCAAACGTTACACGAAGTATCTGTGACAGGCGAACACGCAGAGACAGAAAGGGGCCAGAGGCCACCGGGGCCTGGGGGGCAGTGGAAGCCTAACAGGCGTGAGGGGCTCTGGGGAGGGGAACGCTCTGGAAGTAGAGTTGAGAAGGGGATGCAAAGGTGTCAATGAACTTAGTTCCCCAAACTGGCCACTTAAAAATGGTTAGAATGGTTTTTTGTTACGTATATTTTACCACAATAAAAATATTTGAGAAAACCCTACCTTCACGATAAAGAAAAGAAGTTATCAAACCAAAATAAAAAGTGGCATCACCTCTTCCCAAAATTCTACAAAGCCTCTTCAAAGTAACCTTGTCCTCCAGGGGCACAGAGGCAGGTGAGGACCCGCCTGCCCTGGAGACCAGCACCTTACCTTACAGGTAGATGCACGCAGGTGTGCCAAGACTTTTTTGCCATCCATGCCTCGCTGAAGGAGATAACCGCTGCACACCTGAAAGCAAGGTGCGTGTGGGGGCGTGGCGGGCAGCTCGGGCTGCGGGTGCCCACGCAGCCCCTGCGGGGTGCCAGCTGCTCTCTGGGAAAGACCCGCCAGCGAATGTCACCACGGGGGAGCCCAGCGCGCCCGCAAAGGGCATCGGGCAGCTGAGCGGAACCAGAGCCGCCGCAGCCTGGCCCAGCCCCGGGGGGCGCGAGCCCGTGGGCGTGTCCACCTGCCACCTGTGCTGCGTGAGAGGCCCAGGGACATTTCCAGCCTGGCCCTCGAAAAGCGACAAAAAAGTGAAGCCGTAAAACAGCACTAGCAGGGTCAGACTCCACCAGCTCGCGCACACCCAGGCCAGAAAAAGGAAAACGTCCAAGACTGAAACCCAAGTCAGACAAGAGAGAAGCTCTGCAGACCGTCTTCAGGGTCTCGACCAGGGACACGGGCGGCCTTGTGGTCAGACGACCAGAGTGGCGGCAGCCCCCGAGGCCGGCGAGAGCGGGGCCCCTTCCCCCGGGCGGAGGCCTCGCAGCCCAGCAGTCGCCGTTGCTGCTCGGACGGACGCTCAGCCCAGCTCCGCGTGTGGGGTTCTGGGTGGCACCGAGTGGGGATGAGGCAAGAGCCCTCCCGGCTCCTTTCCACCGGGGACCGCTGCAGGGCTGCGTCTTGAGGTGACAGGGGGCCAAGAAGGCTCAGGGAGGTCACAGGCAGCTGGGGCGGGGAGGGCCCGAGGCTGCCGCCTCCACCTCTCACGGCGCCTCCTTCCCAGCAGGTGCCACGGCCTCCTGGTCAGCAGAACCCCCTGGAGGGACCCTAGCTCTGCCCTGGCTCTACCTGGAGCCAGGGTCTCTCTGTAGAAGCGGAAACCCAGCTCCATCCCAGCAGGGGAGGGCAGGAGGGGTGTGGCCGTGAGGCCCCCCAGAGCAGGCACCCCCAAGGCTGTGGGGAAGCCGAGGTTTGGGGCAGGGCTCTCTCGCTCCCTGCCCCAGCAGAGTCTAAAGACATGCCCTGCCTATGCGCAGCCAGGAGGAAGCTGGGGAGAACGGGCTGGCCCAGAAGGGACGGCTGCAGCTGTGAGCAGGATGGGGACCCCACAGCTGCCCAGCCAGGATGGATGAGCCACCCCCCCCGACCCCGGTTCAGGCTGGTCTTTCTTAGAAATGAGCCCAAAGATGCGTGTGGACTCCGCCGATGCCGGCCCACTGCCCACAGCCCCGACCCACCCCGCTCGGCCCTGCCCACTGCCCTCGGCCCACTGCCCACCGCCCTCGGCCCTGACCCCTGCCCTCGGCCCGGGGCCACCCCTGCAGCGCCCTCACCTTGATGGCCTCGGCCACGGACGGGCGCTCCTGGGGGCAGCGTCTGGCCATGTCCAGGAGGAGGCTCTTGAGCCTGCAGGGCAGGGCCAGCTTGTGGTTGCGGGGAGCCTTGAACTTGGCCGCAGCCCACAGGACTGCGGCCGCACAGTACACGGAGGCCTGGGGGAGGCAGGCAGAGAGGTGGTGGCATGGCGGGCGCTCCCCCGTCCAGGGCTGTCCCCGGGGGGGTCCCAAGGGCACAGCCCCACAGAGCAGCTCCACGAGTCTAGGGGTGGGGGATCCCTGTCGACCCGAGCCTGGGGGCCCCGGCTGGGCCTTCGGCGCCATGCGGTGGGGAGCTGCCTGTCTGAGGACCCCAGGCGGGTGGGCTCGGCTTAAACACGTGAAAAGCCACGGGCGGAGGCTTCTGGGGGGCCCGCCCCTTCTGTTCTCCTGGAGCAGCCTCCATTCACCATGCGGTGCCCCCCGACGGCTGCGCGGTGCCTGCAGCGGGGGCTGGCTGATGAGTTTGCCGTACATTGTACTGGCTGAAGGAAAATACCGCGTACAGTGCTCTTTACCGTACCCCAACTCCTGTATCCACAGCCGCCCGATGAGCCAGTGTGGCTTGGGGTGAATCTGTTGGTTGACATTTTTGTTCAGCCGAATACGTAAGACCAACGCAAAACAACCCGCACCGGCTCTGGGCGACTGTGCGGAGGCAGGTGGCAGGTGTCGAGCACGGGAAGAGTATTTCCTCAAGTTCCGTGCTAGTCACGGTGCTTCAGGCGCGACGCATTTTAAAGGCTAATCTGCAGTGCTGCCGTCTTATCCGTCAGTCCACTAAGGCAGTCAAGACGATGAATCAAGCCCTGCTTTGGAGCACTTGGCCAGTTTCCACGGCGCGAGCATTCCACGTGGCCGATTCAAGCTCCCACGTGATGTCACTGAGGTGGGCTGGAGGAGAGGGCAAGCAGCCCCCGGTTCTGAAGCTCCCCCCCCAGCACAGGGACAGAGCAGAGGGAATGGCAAACTTGTCAAATAATTAGGAAGCTATGAGGGCTGTATAGCCATCACCTATTTTTAAAAGACTTTTTATTTTGAGATAGTTGTAGATTTCCACGCAGCTATGAAGAATAACTCGGCGAGGTCCCCTGTGCCCATCACCCTGTCTCCCCCAGTGGTGACATCTGGCAAAACTGTAGGACAAGATATTGACACTGGCATGAAGACGCAGGACATCCCCTCACGCGGGGGCGCTGCACAGCCCGCCCTCCCCTCCCACTCACCTGCCCTCCTTTCTTTAATGCCGACCCTTCAAGATGTTGTACAAATGGAGTCACGCAGCCCTGAGCCTTTTGGGATGGACCTCTCCTCTCGGCAGAGCTCGCTGGGGAGCTCCCAGCAGGTTGCTCTCCCTGCCGCGCCGGGCTCCAGGTACAGACGCACAGGTTTGCCGCCCGGTCCCCCGCTGAGGGACGCGGGGCTTGTTTCCAGCTTTCGGTGACTGTGAACAAAGCTGCTGTAAACACTCGTGTGCACGTTTTGGTGTGAACAGAAATTTCGTCTCTGGGATAAATGCCCAGAAGTGCTGTTGCTGGATGGTAGTTATTTCTAAGAAGCCGCCAAACGATTTTCCAGA
This sequence comes from Tolypeutes matacus, assembly GCA_026826555.1. Classification (NCBI taxonomy): domain Eukaryota; kingdom Metazoa; phylum Chordata; class Mammalia; order Cingulata; family Chlamyphoridae; genus Tolypeutes; species Tolypeutes matacus. Next base: position 482,471 of record JAKSZT010054542.1, on the reverse strand, counting down.
GAGGCTGACCACACATCCCCTCCCGCCACGTAAGAGACAGCCAGGCTCTCCGCATCCGCCACACCCAGCGTCGCCGCCATTTCCATCTCAGCCATTCTGCTACGTGGTGGACCTCACCGTGGCTTTAATTTGCACCTGAAGGCTAATGACGCTAAACATCTTTCCACGTCAATGAAATGTCTCTTCATATAGTTCTGCCCATTTTCCAATCGGATTATTTATCTTTTTACTGCTGAGCTCTAAGGGCTCTTCATATCTTCTAAATACTAGTCCTTTGCTGGGTGTGTGGTTTGCAAACATCTTCTCCCCACTTGTCACTCGTCTTCTCCTCTCAGCACGGCATTTTGCGGAGCAGATTTTAGTCTTGATGAAATTCAACGTGTCAATTTTTTCTTCTACGGATGGAGCTTTTGGTGTCAAGTCTAAGAACTCTTTGCCTAGCCTAGATCCCAAAGGTTTTCTTTGATTTCTCTCATCAGCATTTTGTAGTTTGCTGTATACAAGTCCTTTACCTGTTTTGTTATGACTCACACCTAAATATTTTATTTCTTTGAGCAATTTTAAATGTATAGTGTTTTAAATATCAGTGTCTGCATGTTCATTGCTAGTATACAGAAATAAAATTGATTTTTGAATGTTTATCTTGTAACCTGTGTCCTGGCTAGACTTATTAGTTCTGCAAGTTTTTTTTGGTAGATTCCTTGGAGTTTTCTATATAAACAATCGTGTTGTCTGCAAATAGGGATGGTTCTATGTCTTCCTTTCTGATTGACGTGTCTTTTATTTGCTCTTCTCACTTTATTGTGCTGGCTAGAACTCCCATCTCTAACCTGAACAGGAGTAGTGAGGGATCTTTTCCTCGTTCCCAGTCTTGGGGCGAAGTATGATGCTAGCGGTAGGTTCTTTTTGTAGATGCTCTTTATGAAGTTGAGGAAATTCCCTTTATTCCTATTTTTCTGAGAGTTTTTATCAGGAATGGGCGTTTAATTTCGCCAAATGCTTTTCCTGCCTCAATAGACATGATCATGTGATTTTTCTTCTCCAGCCTTTTCACATGGTGGATCACATTAATTGATTTTCAAATACTGAACCAGTCTTGCATCCCATGGATAAACCCTGGTCATGGTGTATAATTCTTTTTATATATTGCTGAATTCCATTTGTTTAGATTTTGTTAAGGATTTTTGTCTATATTCATTAGGAATATTGGTCTGTAGCTGTTATTTTTCTTCTAGGTTTGGTAGCAGGATACTAGCTTCCTAAAACGAATTGGAAAGTGTTCCCTCCTCCTCTTTCTGGAAAAGAGTATGTGGAACTGTTGTATTAATTCTTCTTTCAGCATTTGGTAGAATTCTCCAGTGAAACCATCTGGGCCTAGATATTTATTTTTTTGTGAGTTTTAAAATCACAAATTAAGTTTCCTTAATAGTTATAGGGGTATTCAAATGATCTATTTCCTATTGGGTGAATTGTGGTAGTTTGTACTTCTTCGGGAAGTGGTCCGTTTCACCTATGTGATCACGTTTGTGTGGAGTTGTCCATAGTTCTCCCCTATTGTCCTTCTGATGTCTGTGGGGTTGGCAGTGACATCCCGTAACATTCCTGATATTGGTAATTTATGTCTCTTCTTTTTTCTTTGTCAGTCTTGCTCGAGAATTATTTCTGCTCTCACCTTTATTATTTCCCTCCTTTTGCTTACTTTGGGACTATTTTGCTCTCCTTTTTCTAGGTTTTTGAGGTGGGAACTTAAATCACTAATTTGAGAGATCCCCTCTTAGCTTCTCTGCTGCTGTAAGCATTTAATGCTATAAATTCCCCTATCAGCACAGCTTTAGCTGTGACCCAATTTTGATATGTTGTATTTTAATTTTTATTCATTTCTATGTATTATTTTAGTTCTCCTTAAGATCTCCTCTTTGATCCATGGATTGTTCAGAAGTGTGTTGCTTAGCTTCACAGCATTTGGAGATTTTCTGTTATCTTTCCATTATTGATTTCTGTTATTGCGGTCAGAGAACACACTATGTGGCTTAAATTCTTCTAAATTTGTTGAGGCACTCTGCTGTTGTTGGGCTCCTTAAACAGCACTCAGAGCCTATTGCTTGGTGCTGCTGAGCTCTTCTGTGCACTCACTGATTTTCTGTCTAGTTGTCCTATCAATTGTTGAGAGAGGGATGTGGATGTCTCCAACTATAACTTTAGTTAACTACTTCTCCTTTAAGTTCTACAGTTTTGCTTCACTTATTTTGCAGTTGTATGGCTTGGTGCATGCGCATTTAAGATTGCTACGTCTCACTATGGATGGACTTTTATATAATGTTCATGTATCTGTGGTGAGTTTCTTTGCTCTGAAGTCTACTTTACCTGCTGTTAATATAGGCACCCTGTGGAGCAGATGGAGCTCGGGGGTTGAGCCCACAATTCACATGCATGAGGTCCTGGGCTCAATCCTGGTACTCCCCCCCTCCCCAAGAACATTTAACAAAATACATGTGTGTACCCCTGCTTCTTCCTTTTGGCTAATACTTGTGTGATGTGTCTTTCTCATTCCTTTGCTTTCAAGCTAATGATACTGTTATATTTGAGTGCGTTTCTTGCAGACAGGTATATAGTTGTGCCATTTCTAATCCACTCTACCAATCTTTTAAAAAAAAACAACTATTTACAACACTCCATATTCACCAAACATACACGGCCCTTCCCCTCATTCCCCCTACCCCCATTCCCTGGTAACCTCTAGTCTACTTTTTGTCCCTGCAGATTAGCTATTTCTAGAGATCTTTTAAAGTGACATAATACAATATTTGTCCTTATGTGTCTTGCTTATTTCACTGAGTATGACGTTTTCAAGACTCTTCCATGTTCCAGCATATTTTAGAACATTATTCTTTCTTATGGCTGAAAAATATTCCTTTGTCTGTATGTACCACATTTTATTTATCCACTCATTTGTTGATGGACACTTGGGTTAAATTTCCACCTTTTGGTCACTGCTACTGTGAATAATGCAGCTATGAACAATGATGTACAAGTATCTGTTTGAGACTCTCTTTTCACCTTCTTTGGGCATATACCTAGAAGTAGAATTGACAGGTAATATGGCAATTCTATATTTAACTTTTCGAGGAACTACCATATTGCTTTTCACAGTGGCTACACCATTTTACATTCCCAGCAACAACAACTAGAGTTCTGGTTTCTCTGCATCCTTGCCAACATTTGCTTTTTTTTTTTTTTCAATGATAGTCATCCTTGTGGGTGTGAAGTGGTAGCTCATGGTTTTGATTTGCATTTCCCTAAGGGCCAATAATGTTGAGCATCTTTTCATATTGGCCATTTATATATCTACTTTGGAAATTATCTATTCAAATCATTTACCCATTTTTTTAAAAAAGGTTTATTTATTTCTCCCCTCTTCATTGTTTCCACTTGCTGTCTGCTTTCTCTGTCTGTTCGTTGTGTGCTCGTCTTCTTTTTTAGGAGGGACCAGGAACCAAAACTGGGACCTCCCAAGGGGGACGGAGGCGCCCAATCACTTGAGCCACCTCCCCTCCCTGCTTCTTATGTCTCTCATTGTGTTTCCACATTGTGTTTCCACATTGTGTTTCCTCATTGTGTTTCCTCATTGAGTCATCTCAATGCATCATCTTGTTGAGTCAGCTCGTCACACCGGCCTGTCGCGTCAGCTCGCTGTCTTGCTTGTCTTCTTTAGGAGGCACCGGTAACTGAACCTGGGACCTCCCATGTGGGAGGTGGGCACTCAACCACTTGAGCCACATCCGCTTCCCTGACCATTTTTTAATTTGGCTGTTTGTCTTTTTGTTGTTGTAAATGTGCTTTATATATATTTTGGATATTAAACCCTTACCTGATATATAGTTTGCAACTATCTTCTCCCATTTTGTAGGCTGTCTTTTCATTTTCTTGTAATGTCTTTTGATGTACAAAAGTTTCAGATTTTGTTGAAGTAGAATTTATCCATTGTTTATTTTGTTGTTTGTACTTTTGGTGTCATATATGAGTCCATTACTGAGTCCCATGTAATTAAGACTTGTCCCTGTGTTTTCTCTTAGGAGTTTTATTGTTTAAGTTCTTATATTAGGTCCTTGATCCACTTTGAGTTAATTTTTGTATATGGTGTCAGGTAGGAGTTCCACTTCATTCTTTTGCATGTCAGGATATCCAGTTTTCCCAACCCTGTTTGTTAAAGAGACTATTTTTCTCCATTGCATGGACTTAGCACCCTTGTCGAAAATCAAATTGGCCATAGATGTGTGGGTCTATTTCTGGACTTTCATTTCTGTTCTATTGGTCTATAAATCTATATTTATGTCAGTACCAAACTGTTTTGATTCAGGTAGGTTTGCAGTACAATTTGTAATTGGGCAGTGTGAGTCCTCCAACTTTGTTCTTTTTCAAGATTGTTTTGGCTATTTGGGCCCCCAATCTGTTTTTTAATTGGTGTATTTAGACCATTTACCTTTAACATGATAATTGATCTTGTAGGGCTTAAGTGTGCCATTTCATTCCCCCCCATTTGTTCTGTTTATTTTTCTGTTTTCTTTTTCCTGTTGCCTATGGGTTACTTGAACATTTTTTGAATTCCATTTTGGTTTGTCTATAATGTTTTGAGCGTATCTATTTGCATAGCTTTTAAAGTTATTACTCTAGGTATTATGTTATAATACACAACATGTCACAGCCTGCATTTTACTAGTTAAAATGAAGTCTATAAATCTTACCTCCCTTCTATGCCTTTACCCTTCTATTTATAATATTCTTGTCTTAAATATGCCTTCTATGTACATTTAGAACTGCATCCAACAGTGTCATAACTTTTACTTTAACCATCAAACATAATTTAGGGGGGGTCTATCCTTTCTGTTTAGAGAACTTCCTTTAGCCATTATTTTAGAGTAGGTCTGCTGGCATCCAACACTCTTAGTTTTCTTTAATCTGAGGATGCCCTGACTTTTCCTTCATTCCTGAAGAATCCTTTCAGTGGATATAGGATTCTTTTAGTGCTTCAAAAATATTGTGTCTTCTGGCCTGTAGAGTTCCTGACAAAAAATCTTCTCCTATTTGAGTTGATTTTCCCCTATAGTAACCTGTTGTTTCTCTCTCACTGCTTTAAAGGTTGTTTTTGTTTTTAGTTTTTATAGGTCTGACTGTGGTGTGTCTCAGAGGTATTTCTTAGGTTTATCCTGTTTGGGGTTTGCTCAGCTTCCTGAATCTGTAGTTTTTTGCGTTTTGCCATATTATGGAAGTTTTCAGCCACTATTTCTTTTTCTGCCCTGTCCTCTTTCTCTTTCAGGACTCTGATGACATGAGTGTTAGATCTTTTGTTACAATCCCACAGGTCCCTGAGGCTCTGTCATTTCTTTTTCAGTCATTTTTTCTCTGTTATTCAGATTGGTGTGTTCCGTCATCCTACCTTCCAGTTTACTGATTCTTTCCTCTGCCCCTTCATTCTTCTAAGTCCATCCACTGAGTTTTTAAAAAAAATTCAGTTATATTTTTCAGTTCTAAAATTTCTTTCTTCTTTTTATCTTCTATTTCTCTGCTGAGATTTCCTATTTTTTTCATTTGTTTCAAGCATGTTTGTAATTGCTTATCGAAAGATTTTTTATCATGTCTGCTTTAGAAGCATTTTAGGTTGTTTCTAATGACTCTGACATCTTGACGTTGGCTTCTATGGATTCTTTTTCATTCAGTTTGAGGCTTTCCTGGTCCTTGGTATAAGGAGTGATTTTCTGTTAAAACCTGGACATTTTCATAGTAGAAGGCTCTGGATCTTATTTTCGTGAGCTTTCACTGACAGCAAGGCGGGGGCCCCTCCTTACAGTTGGGCATGGCTGGGAGACCCCCCCCCCAACCCGCCAAGCCTCCACCAGCTCCCTGTGGCACCGTGGGGCAAGTGGGGGTGTGAAAAGTCCTGACTCCACGAGGCCCCTCTGACCCTCCCCACGGGGAGGGGCGCCTCGTTATTGAGGGGTGAGGTGGGAGTACAAGTTGGGGCTGGGGGTTGCTTCTCTCTTTGTGCGCCTCCTCTGCGGAGCAGGGAAGGCCTCAGCGCTCCCTGTCTGCTAGGCTAGCCCCATCCCTGCTCCTGTGGCTCCGGCCAGCAGGAGTGTGTCGGGGTTTTTTTGTCTGCACCTGCTGCAGCTTCTGGGTTGTGGTTTCTTTGGCTCCAAGTCTGGGATACACAAAGCAAAAAGGAAACCCCAGAAACCCACCTCGGCGACCTTCCTCAGGCCCCAGGGTCCACAGCTAGCTGGCCTCCTTTCCACCACCTTTCAGCCCTTGAGTTTACGCTCAACCTGCAGGTTTCAGTCGTACTCAGAGCGAGGGTTAGGGTTAGGGGTCCATCCCATCTCGCCAGAGTTGAAGTGTTACCTCAGTTTTGAATATGCGTTATTTAATTGTGAGTTTATGTAACTTAATTTAATAATGGCTACGTTTAACAACTGGTTACAAACACCCCCCGACGCCAGCAGCGCCACTCCTCCACCTGCCGTGAGCTCGGGAGGTGGAGGTGAGAACAGGTGAGAAGGGAGGGAGAAGGTGGAGGTGAGAAAAGGTGAGGAGGGGGGAAGAAGGGGGCGCGTTGAGGCCCGGGGAAGGGCAGGGGAGGCGGGGAGCCCGTTTACCTTTTCAGTGGCCAGTTTTCCCTCTGCCACCTCAGGAGCCAGAAAAAACGAGTTGTAAGAGCCTAAGGGAGAAAATCCCATCAGTCACAAATTCCGGAAGAGCGCAGCCCATGCAGCCCCCACCCCCTCCCCTTTACCCTGGTACGAACCATTGGCCGGGGGCGGCCCAAAGAGCACAGACCCGTCCTCGGAGACCAGCACGGAATCCAGACACAGGTGGGCTGCAAACAGCGCTGCCGTGAGAGCAGACCCCCCTGGGCGGTGGCAGCAGGACGGGGAGGGGGCTGCCCTCGTGGGGGCCTCTGGGGAGTGCGGGGGAGGCCTTCCCATCACACAGTGACACCTCCCAAGATACCCACACGCCCACCCGCGCCGCCCCCAGGCTGTGGTGGCGCCCAGGGGCACTGCGGGAGACCCCCCTGGGCCGCCCCCCAGTAAACCAGGCACAGGTGCCTCGTGGTCACTGCCTGGCTGGACAGTGGTGCCCGCACTTTGAAGTCGAAAGGAAGACGAGCTGGAGGAGAGGCGCGGCCGGGGGAGGCCGGTGGGGGGCACGGCCTGGTGCTGCCCCTGGGAGGGGCTACCGGGGCAAGTTGGGGGGGCTGGCCGCCCGCACCCTGCAGCCCCCAGCTCCCACCCGCCCGGAGTCCTGAGGCCCGAGCGGCCACCGACGGTCCGCAGGGGGTGGGGGGCGCCTGAGCCCGGTGGGGTCTCAGTCGGCCCTTGGGGGCCCTTGGGGGCATTTGCGTCTCAATTCCCTCACTGTGATGTCCGCGGTATCCCCACCTGCCCCGTGGGCAGATTCCATCCCCATCCCGGACACGTCACCCCATTGAAAACACGACGCTGAGGTTCACATTTGAACCCCAAATCTTCCCTGACTGCCCAGGGCGGCGCGGCTGCTGCCCGAGGCCCCCAGACCGTCGGGCTGAGCGCCCCCAGCCGCCAGGCGGCGCTCGGGAGCGAAGGGGCACGCCGCGCATGCGTCGCCGGGAATTACCTGGGAACTGGACGCACGTCTGCACGGTGCGGAGACCCTCGTGGCACAGCGCCCAGAGCTCGTACTCCTTGAAGGGCCTGCCCAGCTTGGACAGGAGGTCCTGCAGGGACACCCATGCCTGGGGGCGGCAGAAGGACATGGGGCAAAATGGGGGGCCGTGCTGTGGACGAGGACACGGCCCACCCACCACGCTTCAGGAAATGTCCTGGTCTCCAGGGCCCCGTAACAAACACCACACATGGGTGGGGGGCTTCAAACAGACTAAATTTATTCTCTCACAGCTCTGGAAGCCGGGTGTGGGCCGGGGCGTGCCCTCTCCAGATGGTCAAAGGGAGACCCCACCGTGTGCCTTCCAGGTCCTGGGCCCGGGAGGCCCTGGGCGCTCCTGGAGTTGCCCCTTCATGGCACAATCTTGGTCTCCGCCTCCCCGTGGGCTCCCTCCCCCCCATATCCCCTTCCCCTGATTCTGCGCCTCGGTCTCTTCTGATTAGAACACCAGTGGCTGGGTTGGGGTCCACCCTCCTCCACTTTAGCCTCCTTTTAACCAATCACACCTTTGAAGACTCTGTTTCCATCAGGTCACAGTCATGGGACTGGGGTGAGGGCTTGGATGAGTTTTTTGGGGGTCCCGGGAAGGATTCCCAGGGGAAGGGGATCGGCTCACATCATTGCAGATACGGGCTGGGGAAACAGCCCCCAAGTGGAAAGAAAGCACTCGGCACGGGCAGCAGTGCCCTGTGGATGGCCAGGCACACATTGTCCTGGAAGGTTCCGGAGGCCTGTGCCCAACCCTCTGCCCCTCACCCGGCCTGCCGTGAAGTGGAGGAGCTGAAACGGTCAGCGGCCATGGTCTCTGGCAGGCACGTTGTGCCGTGTGTGGCGGGTGAGAGTGCCTCTGAGCTGCGCTTGGCTGATGCCCATGTCCGCAGGCCCAGCTGCCTGCACACTGGAGTCTCCAGTTAAGTGTGGGGCATCTACTGAGCAGGGCTCAGGGCTGGGGGAACTGACCCCAGCCCCACAGCCCAGTTGTGTCCTGATGTGGGCCCACCCACCTCGATGGAACCCGGCTTGTTTCTGGACCATCTTAGTCCATGAACTGGAGCTGTGGGGCCAGTTCCGATGATGTCTCGGCTATAGCAAAGACCAGGAAGCAGGGGTCCCTGCCCCACGGCCTTGCTGGCCCCTCCCGGGCCCAGGGCGGACCCTGCACTGGCTCTGAGCCCCTCGAGGGCAGGTGTGTGCTTGCACAAGGACAGCTTGGCCAGACCCCTCCCTGACCACCTCCTGCAGGTGCCACATAGCTCTGGGCTAGCAGGCCGGGATGGGGTCTGGCTCTCATTTGGGAGAGCCATTTATACCTTGGGTCTGAGTTCTCTTGTCCATTTGAGGGACAGTAGACAGTTGAGGGACTGGAGGGTGGCTGGTCGCTGAGTGCACCTTCATGCTGGCCCAGCCTCCTGACCTGGAGGGGCTCCATAGGGGGCCCCAAGCCCCACCCTCCTCTGTGCAATGCCAGGTAATCCTGGGTCAGTGTTGAGCCTGCCCTGTGTTGGTCAGCGTCTAATCGTCTGGGACTTGAGCCTCTGGCCTGGCCGAGCAGCTGCAGGGATGGGCCGTCTTCACAGACAGGAGCCTCCCTCCCATCTAGGTCCTGGAGACCTACCTGGGCTCACAAGGGTGGTGTCCTCAGGGAGGGCTGGCAACCTCCGCTTGAGGACCCTGACCCTGAGGACCCCAACCCAATAACAGAAATTACCAGTGTGAGGAGCAGAAAAATAAATTGTGAAGAAAAATGAACAGAGCCTGAGGGACCAACATACGCATCACTGGAGTCCCAGAGGACAAGAGAGAGAAAAAGGCAGAAAGAGTATTTGAAAATAATGGCTGAAAACACCATGAATCTGATGAAAGACATGAATATACACCTCCACAAAGCTCAACCAACTCGAGCAGAATAGACTCTAAGAGAGCTACACCAAGACACATTTGCATGAAATTGTCAAAATCCAAAGACAAAATCTCTTTAGAGGATTTTAAAAACAGCAAGAGAGAAGCAACTTGTCACATACAAGGGATCCCAACAGATCAACAGTGGATTCCCATCAGAAACCATGGAGGCCAGAAGACCATGGGATGGCATATTTAAGTCCTTAAAGGAAAAAAATGCCTACCAAGAATTCTATATTTGGCAAAATTACCTTTCAAAAATGAAGGAGAAATTAAGACACTTATAGATTAAAAAAAGCTGAAAGAGTTCATTATCAAAAGACCTGCCCTGCAAGAAAAGCTAAAGGGAGTCCTTCAGGCTGAAATAAAAGGTCACTAGACAGTAATTTGAGGTTATAAGAAGCAAGAAAGAACATTGGTAAAGGTAAACACATATAAAGGTAAATATAAAATCCTATATTAGTGTACTTTGAATTTCTAACTGCTCCCTGCCCCCATATGACTTAACAGGCAAATGTGTAAAATAACATTATAAGTCTATGCTTATGGGCATACAATGTATAAAGATGTAATCTGAGGCAATAACAATATAATGGGGGAGGAATGGAGATATACAGGAATAGAGAGTTTGTAAACTACTGAAACTAGGTCGGTACTAGGTGAACCAGGTTGTTATTAGTCTAAAATGTTCACTGTATTTACAAAGGTAACCACTAAGAAAATAACTTAAAAATATAGAGAAAAGGAAAAAGGGAATCGAAATGGTACACTACAAAAAAGCAACTAAATACAAAAAAAGGCAGTAATGGAGTAACTGAGAAAGAAAAAAAATACAAGACCTACAGAAAGCAAATAGCTAATAGCAGAAGTAAATTCTTTCTTCTTAGTTATTATCTTAAATGCCAGGGGATTAAACTCCTTTATTAAAACACAGAGATTGGCTGATTGGATTGAAAAGCATGATCCATCTATCTGATGTCTATAAGAGACTCACTTTAGGTACAAAGACACAAAGAAACTGAAAGTAAAAAGGTGGAAAAAGGGGAGGGGGTATAGCTCACATACAAGGTCCTGGGTTCAATCCCTGGTACCTCCCCCACAAAAAAAGGGTGGAAAAAGAGATTTCATGCAAGCAGTAATCAAAAGAGAGCTGGGAAAAACAGAGAGAGAGAGCGAGAGAGCTGGAGTGGCTATATTATAGTCAGAAAAAATAGATTTTAACTAAAAAAATTTTATGAGACAAGGAAATAATATATTGATAAAAGTTTCAATCTGGCAAGAAGATATAACAATTATAAACCTATATGCACCTCACAGCAGAGCCCAAAATATATGAAGCACAATTATTAGAATTGAAAGGAGAAAAGCACAGTTCTACAATACTAGTTGGAGACTTTAATACACCACTTTCAATAATGGATAGAACATCTAAACAGAAGATCAATAAGGAAATAGAGGACTTGACCAAACTAGACCTAATAGACTTACAGAGAACACGCCGCCCAGCAACAGCAGACTACACATTCTTCTCAAGTGTACACGGAACATTTTCCAGAACAAACCATGTGTTAAGCCTTAAATCAAATCTTAATAATTTAAGAATACTGAAATCATACAAAGTGCCTTCTCAGACCACAATTGAATAACGCTAGAAATCCATAACAGAAGGAAAACTGGAAATTTACCAATGTGTGGAAGTTAATTAACACACTGTTAAACAACCAATAGGTCAAAGAAGAAATCACAACAGAAATTTGGAAATACCTTGAGATGAACAAAAATGAAAACACAACATACAAAATTGTATGGGATACAGCAAAGGCAGTGCTCAGAGGGATGCTTATAGCTCCAAATGTTTACATTAGAAAAGAAGAGAGATCCCAAATCAAGAACATAACTTCATACCTAAAGAAAGTACAGCAAGAGGAGCAAGCCAAAACCAAAGTTAGTAGAAGGAAGGAAATAGTAACTATTAAAGCAGAGAAAATGAAATAGAGAATAGAGAAACAATAGAATTACCAAAACCAAAAGTTAAGCTTTAGCCAGAATGAGAGAGAGAGAGAGAACACAAAAAAGTAAAATAAGGAATGAAAGTGGGGATATTACCACGGACTTTACAGAAATAAAAATGATTATAAGAGGATACTATGAACAATTATATGCCAACAAATTAGAAAACCTAGATGAAATGGACAAATTCTTAGAAACATACAAATGACCTAATCTGACACAAGAAGAAATAGAAAATCTCAACAGACCTGTAAGAAGTAAAGAGATTGAATCAGTAGTCAAAAACCTCCCAATAAAGAAAAGTCCAGGACCAGATGATTCCACTGTTGAATTCTACCAAATATTAAAAGATTTAACGCCAATCCTTCTAAAGCTCTTCCAAAAATAGAAAAGGGGGTATTACTTAACTCATTTTATGAGGCCAGGAATACACTGATACCAAAGCCAGATTGAGAGGGCACAAGAAAAGAAAATTCAGACCAATATCCTTTATGAGTATAGCTGTAAAAATCCTCACAAAATACTGGAAAACAATCCAACTGTATATTAAAAGGATTATACACCATGGCCAAAAGTGAGATTTATTCCAGGAATGTAAGGGTCATTCAACGTAAGAAAATCAATCAATATAATACAGCACATTAACAGAATAAAGGAAAATTAACAGAATGATGATCATCACGATTGATGTAGAAAAGGCATTTGATAAAATCGAATATCCTTTCATGACAAAAACATGTAGAAAACTAGAACTAGAAGGGAACTTTCTCAACATGGTAAAAAGCATTTATGGGGAAATGGATGTGGCTCAAGCCATAGGGCTCCCGTCTACCATATAGGAGGTCCAGGGTTTGATTCCCGGGATCTCCTGGTGAAGGAGAGCTGGCCAGCGCAGGAGTGCTGGCCCGAGTGGAGAGCTGGCGCAGCAAGAAGATGCAACAAAAAGAGACACAGAGGAGAGACACTAAGAGACGCAGCAGACGAGGGAGCTGAGATGGCACAAGAGACTGAACGCCTCTCTCCACTCCGGAAGATCCCAGGATCGGTTCCCGGTGCCGCCTAAAGAGAGGCCAAGCGGACACAGAAGGACACATAGCGAGCACAAAACCATGGGGCGTGGGGGTTGGAGGGGAGAAATAAATAAATAAAATAAATCTTAAAAAAAGAGGCATTTATGAAAGTCCCACAGCAAATACCATACTTAATAGTGAGAGACTGAAAGTGTTCCCTCTAAATCAGGAGCAGGACAAGGATGCCCACTGTCACCACTGTTATTCAGTACTTTACTGGAAGTTCTAGCAGAGCTACCAGACAAGAGAAAGAAATAAAAGGCATCCAAACCAGGAAGGAGGGAGTCAGATTATCCCTATTTGCAGATGACATGATCCTATATAGAGAAACCAGAAAAACTACAACAAAGGTGCTAGAGCTAATAAATTCAGCAAAGTTTCAGGACACAAGATAAACACCCAAAAGTCAGTTGAGTTCCTATATACCAGGAATGGACAATCTGAAAAGGAAATCAAGAAAGCAATTCCTATTGCAATAGCATCTGAAAGAATAAAATACCTAGGAAAAGGAGGGAAAAGACATGTACACAGCAAACTACAAAATACTGCTGAAAGAAACTGAAAAAGACATAAATAAATGAGCTTCGTATCAGGTTCACCGACCAGAGATTTAATATTGCTACAATGTCCATACTGCCCAGAGAAACCTACACATTCAATGCAATCCCTATAAAAGTTCCAGCAACCTTTTTGCAGACATGGAAAAGCTGATTCTCAAATTCATATGGAATTTCAAGGGGCCCCGAATAGCCAAAACAACCCTGAAAAAGAACAAAGTTGGGGGAGTCAACACTGCCTGATTTCAAAACTTACTACAGGGAAGCGGCTGTGGCTCAATTGGTTGGGCTCCCGTTTACCATATGGGAGGCCCCGGGTTCGATTCCCGGGGCCTCCTGGTGAAGGCAAGCCGGCCTGCGGCGCGGTGAGCTGGCGCACTGAGATGATGCAACAGAAGGAGACAAGCAGACACAGGAAGAAAAAAAAAACGCAAAGCAAATGGACACAGCGAGCACAAGCAGCAAGGGGGGGAATAAATAAATAAATAAAATAAATCTTTAAAAAAAAACAAAAAGAAAAAACTTACTACAAAGCCACAGTAATCAAAACAGTGTGGTACTGGCCTAAGGACAGACCAATGGGATAGAATTGAAAGTCCAGAGTTAAATCCACACTTCAATGGCTCATTGGTTTTTGTCAAGGGTGCCAAGTCCATTCAGTGGAGAAAGAACATAGAGTCCTCAACAAATGGTGCTGGACAACTGGAAATCCACAAGCAAAAGAATGAATGTGGACCCCTATCTCTCACTATATACAAAAGTCAGTTCAAAATTGACCAAAGACCTAAGTAGAAGAGCTAATACTATAAAACGCTTACAAGAAAACATAGGGAGATATCTTCAGGACCTTATAGAAGGCAATGGATTTTCAGATTTTACACCAAAAGCACGAACAAAACAAACAATAGATAAATGGGACTTTACCAAAGTGAAAAACTTTTGTGCATCAAAGGACATCAGCAAGAAAGTGAAAAGACGACCTACAGAATAGGAGAAAATATTTGGAAACCATATATGTGATAACAGTTTAATATCTAGAATATATAAAGAACATCTACAACTCAACAACAAAAAGACAAACAGCTCACTTAAAAAGTGGGCAAAGGATTTGAACAGACATTTCTCCAAAGATGATATTTAAATGGTCAATAAGTATATGGAAAGATGTTTAACATCATTAGAATTAGAGAAATGCAAATTTAAAACTACAGTGAGGTACTACTACACACCCACTAGGAGGGCTTTTACTAAAAAAACTGAAAATCATAAGGTTGGGCAAGGACACAGAGAAACAGTGACCCTTGTACACTGGTGGTGAAATGGTGCAGCTGCTGTGGAAGTCAGTTTGATGGTTCCTCACAAAATTAAGCATAGAATTACCATATGACCCGGTAATTCTACTCCTAGGAATATACCCCAAAGATCTGAAGGCAGGGATTGGGACAGGTATTTGTACACCAGTGTTCATCACAGCATTATTCTCAATTGCCAAAATGTGTAAGCAACCCAAGTATCCATCACAGATGAATGGGTGATACAGAGGACTACGACTCAGCCACAAAAACGTGAAGTGCTGCTACTCGCTACCACATGGATGGACCTTGAAGACCTCAAGTTGAGTGAAATAAGCCAGACAGAAGAGGACAAATATTGTGATCTCACTTGTGTGAAGCTACTACATCAAAAGTAGAATGGGGACCACTGGGGTGGGCGATGGGGAGTTACTGCTAAATGACTGTGAGCTTTGGTTTGGGATGATGAAATTAGCCTGGAAACAGATTAGATTGTAATGAAAGTTCCACAGTACTATCAGTGTATTTAATGTCAAAAAATGGCCCACTTAAAATAGTTAAAATGTTTTTTATGTTATATGTTTTACCACAATTAAAAACATTTTTTTAAAAAAGGTTACTTATAGATGAGCAAAAAAAAAGAGAGTGAAGACAACCGCTCCTTCCTCGTATTAAATGATCAACATTACACAAAGCACTTGAGCCCCTGGAGGAGGAGGAGGAACGGGGTGCGCGGCCCTCGCTGTGGGAAGCCACCCGCGGGGAGCCCCGCCCCAGCCCCCGGGAGACAGGCACCCACCTGCTCCGAGGCTGTGCTTCCCGGATCTCCCGCTTCTTCTGGAACCGCTTCACTACCTGCGGGGCTCCCGGCGTCAGGGCCTGCGTCTTGGGGGCTGGCGGGGTGGGGCGGGGGTCCGTCCTCTCCTGCCCCATGTGGTGGTGGGGGGCCCTCTTGCTTGGGCCGTGCAGAGGACCCAGCTGCACCCCCCTGGCTGGGGCTTCCGGGGCGGGGTGCCCCCGTCTCTGCACCCCCAGCACCTGGAGCCTCTCCCTGCTGGGGCTCGTGCTCTCGCTCGGGCCACAGCCGGCGCTGCGGCTGCGCCTTGAAACCAGAGAGTCCGTTTCTCCCCTCGGGGAAGATCTTTCTGTAGTCGGGGGGCAGCAGCCCTGGGAGGGGCAGCTGGCCCTTGGCGTCCAGGTAGCCGCTGCCGGTCAGCGACAGGCAGAGGGCGTCGGCCTCGGGGCCCTCGCTCAGCAGCCGGGGCACGGTCTGGACCTTCCTCAGGCGGCTCCTCCTCAGGAAGTCCCTGTCCAGCTCGCCGAGGGGGCACCTGGCGTCCAGCAGGAGGCCAGCCAGCCGGTCGGTGCGCAGGGCCTCTGGGGCGCCGCCCTCGCCGTTCCTGGCAGGGGCCGAGAGCAAAGGCTTCGGGGGATCCCACTCTTGGCTTTCGGGGTGCTTTGCGGCCAGGCCCTCCGGGGGGGGCAGGGTCTTGGGGTTGGAGCCATGGCCCCCCGGCTGCCTCAGGGGCCCCCCGCTCCTCGAGGCCAGTGTCCCCCTCCAGGTGCTCTCGTTGATATCTGCACACAAAGCAGATGTGGTTATGGAGGCCCCAGCACCCCGGACCTGCATCAGGGAAGGGGTGGCCCCCGGGACCCCAGGAGCCCGGAGCCCAGGGTCTCCCAGGAGGCGGCTCCTGCTCGGCCCCTGGCTCCTGCCCCACAAATACCAAGTTCCCAGAGCCCCTCCTTCCAGCAGTTATTCTTTGCCGTATTAATCAACTAATTCCGGTTAATTAACAAGGCCTCAGAAGGCTCCGCAAGGCTCCAGGGCTTACGCTCCCCAGGCCTGGCAGAGTTTCCCAGAGAGCCTAAGGAAATCCTTGGCCTAATTATGTCGTTCACAAAGCACCTCTCTTTTCCTATTGTAACTACACAAGGAGCTCCCCAGAGGAAGAAAATTAAATCTGGCCACGGCCCAGGCCGGCCCTGGTGGAGAGTTCCAGGCTCCTCAGGTGTGGACAGCCTGGGGCAGGCGGCTCCCCAGGACCCTCACCCCTCCACGACCTCCCCTCCCGTCCCCAGGACTCAGGCTGCAGCTCACAGACTCCTCGGGCCGGGCACGCTGGCAAGAAGGGATGGACCCACGGGAAGACTGGCAGTGTTTGCAAAAGTTAAGGAATCCCGAAATCTTACTTGGTGCCGTGGGTGAAAAGTGCATGAAACTGGGGAGGTCTGACGGGTTGGGACTGGCCGTTTCTCAACCTAACCGCCACGCTCCAGTTTCATGTGTCTCCAAAAGTGAGGCAGTCACTGAATGTGTGTGTGAGTGAGAGTGTGTAAATGTGAGCGTGCATGCTTGTGTGCAGTGCCAATGTGAGTGGTGTGCTGGGCATGTGCAGGCAAGCGTGCGAGGACGAGCGTGCATATGGTGTGAGGGGAGGTGAATCTGTAGACGTGCCTG
Source organism: Tolypeutes matacus (assembly GCA_026826555.1). Classification (NCBI taxonomy): domain Eukaryota; kingdom Metazoa; phylum Chordata; class Mammalia; order Cingulata; family Chlamyphoridae; genus Tolypeutes; species Tolypeutes matacus. The sequence continues at coordinate 465,484 of JAKSZT010054542.1, read as the reverse complement.
CTTGTGTGAGCATGTGTCCACGCGGACTGCACGAGTGTGTGCGCAGGTGCAGGTGTGTTCATCGGCGCCCGTGAGGGCTGTGCGCGTGCGCCTGAGAACGTGTGCGTGGGTGTGAGAGCGTGGGTGCGCGTGGCTTGCGTGAGGGTGGGCCTGGGCCTGGGCGTGAGCGTGGGCGTGGCTGTGTGGGCGTGGTTACCTGGTGTGCACCTGCGGGACTGGCCTGGGGAGGCCCCGAAGGACTCGATGGACAGCACCCTCCTCCCGACGGCCGCGAGGCTGCGGCAGAGGCGGCAGGAGGCGGCGGGCTGCACCTTCTCCTCGCACAGCGCGATGACGCTCTGCCGACAGGTGCGGGCACGGGAGCGCGTCAGGCCCGGGCGCTCCGCCGGCCCCCGCAGCGCCCGCCCCCGGGACCCCCCGCCCGCTTTCAAAGCCACGCGTTCTGGGGCTGCCAGAAGCAGCAGGCTCAGCGCAGGTGCGCGTCAGCCAGCCCTTTCATAGCTAGACAGATGACGTACAACACCGAGTTCTTACTTCAAACGGAATGTAACGCGGCCAGATTCCGGCTGGGCAGCAGGGCTGCGCGGGGCGGGCCGCGGGGTCTCCGGGTGCGGGTGGCGCCCTCGGGACCGTGCCGCAGCTCGGCTCCGGGGCGGGGCGTTTACCTCCAGGTCTGGCCGGTCCCCCGGCTCCTCGGCCTGCATCTGGCCCAGCAGCGCCTCCAGGTCGGGGCTGAGCGTGGGCTCCAGCTCGGGCTCTGTCACGTACTCCACGGCCGCCTTCAGCGTGGCCCCCAGCGAGTAGATGTGCGCCTGCGGGGCCAGCCAGCGGTCAGCACTGCTTCTCGGAGTGGCCCTTCCTGGCCCAGACGTCCCCTCTACTCCCTCTAATATTTTCTGAATTTTTAAATATCAAGATCTAATGCATTTGCACCGGCATGGAATCAGGACGATGTTAATATTCTCCCAAGTGGAGAGCGATCTCCCAAGAGCCCATCGCCCGCCCCACGCCGTGGCCGCCCCACGCCGTGGCCGCCCGCTCTACCCAGAGCCCTCCGAGTCCAGGTCTCGTCTCACCTCCGCTCCGTTCACCCCCCCCCCAAGACGACGCCCCTTGAACCACAGCAGCCTCAGGGTATGTTTTAGGTCTTCGTTAATTTCCTTTTCTTAAAATAAAATTTGTTTGCTTTCACATTTGTCCGATTCTAAAAAGCAAGTTCAAGCTCCCCCATCTCCATTCGAAAAAACCAAAATCGGTTGTGATTTTGTTGTAACTGCAATATGGTTTTATATTAACTTGGAAAGGACAAACATCTGGACAGTTACATCTTTCCGTCTGGAGCAGGGTCTGTGTGTCCCTTTGCTCACGTCCTGCTTCGCCTTCTTTAGGAAAGACTCCCAGCCCCCGTGAGGCGCAGCCCGCCCGTCCTGCTATATTTATTCCCAAGCGTTCCATGGATTTGCCGCTATTATAAATAGAATATTCTTCCTTTCATTTTCTAACCAGTAATTACGGACACAAAGGAAAGCTATTTGCTTTTTGATGAGTGTCTTGTTTTCAGCTGGTGCCTGGAGCCTTTGATTCTACGTTCCCACCAGGCATCGTCCCCCCTTCCACTTGTGCCTGCCAGCACGAGACCCCGGGAGTGAAGCTGAGCTGCGCCGGCTGCCGAGTCGTCCATTCTCCCTGGACTCGCCCCCTGGGCTGCCCCCTCCCATCAGAACGACACTAGCAACCCTGCCCCGCAGACTTCCTGATGCCCCTGCGGAGTGGACCCCCCCTTCCTCCCACGTTGACAGCACCTGGGACCCCCACCCACATCCAGGGGCTTCCTGAAGGGATAAAACACGCTGCTGTGCAGACCCAGAGTAGACGCTTGCTGGGTGCTGATGCTCGAAGCGGAAGGGAAGGGAGCCCCCCACGAGTGCGCTCCCCACAGGGCGGAGAACAGGCCGTGAGGCGGGGGCCAGGTCCCAGCCCCAGTGCAGGGAACACTGGAAACAGGGTGACGGAACTACTGCCTTCCAGAAGCTTCTCCCCTAGAAGGATGCACATTGAGCAAGTGTCAGCACGCAACGCTGCGTCAGCTGTGAGCGATAGGTGATAGGGCCTGTGGGGCGGCAGACTGTGCCCCCAAGACAGGCTCATGCCCAAGCCCCAGAACCTGCGAATGTGGTCTTGCTTGGAAACGGTGGATGTCATAAAGGCAAGACAAGGCCATCCCAGAGGGACCCCAAGACCAATGTTACATGTGGTGGGGGGTGGGCCGTGGTGATGGGAGGCAGGCGGGAGCGACGCAGCCACAGGCCAGGAAGCTGGAGGAGGACAAGGTTAGGGTCAGGAGCCAGCCCTGCCCACCTTGACCTCTGACTTCGGGCGGCAGGACTGCGAGAGCACAGCGTCTGTCGTCTTAGCCGCCCCATTTGTGGCAGTCCGTTACAGCAGTCCTAGGAAACTGAGCGAGTCCTAACCAGAGAAACAGAACTTTCTGAGAAAAGTCACGGTGAACCATAAGAACCTGCCAACACGTGGCTGTTCTGACCTTCAAAAACGGCAATTTCATAGAGTTCCCCAGAGGACTGGACAGTTGCATTGTCAGGGAAAGCCTCTCTTAGGAAATGACGTTAAATCTGAGGCCCTGAGGTAAAGCAGGACTAGGCTGGCCCGAGGAAGAGTTGATAACGAGGGCTGGGTGCTCCCAGAAGAGGGAACGCACATGCAAAGGTCCTGAGGCAGGGAGGAGAGGATGGCAGGACGGGGCAGCCGGCTCTCCAGGTTCGCAGCTCGGCGGTTCTGTGCAGACCTGGCCTACTTCTCAAGCACGGTTTTAGCCGTCCTCCCCCCGACTCCGAGGCCTTGGGTTGGGTCCAGTGGGCCCCAGAGAGGCTTGCGCCTTGGCCTGCTGGGAAGTCGCTTCCAATCACACTTGAGATGACTTTTGGGAATTGGAGGCAAGAAGGGAAAGACCAGCTCCCAAGGAAGGGCTGGAGGGGTGCCCCAGCATCCACCGGCTTGCGCCGGCTTTCTTTCCGGCCGTGTGGTGCCGCGTGAGCAGAAATTCTCTGCAAGATGGTGAGCGCCTGAGAGGTCAGGGCAGAAGGAGGGGGCACCCCATCCACTGAGGGCCCCTACAAGGCTCTGGGGGGCCTGTCCCTGCACACCTGAGGGCACACCTGGTAGTACCTGGAGGGCCTGTCCCTGCATGCCCGAGGGCACACCTGGCTCACCTGGAGGGCCTGTCCCTGCATGCTCGAGGGCACACCTGGCTCACC
>JAKSZT010054542.1:430727-447496 GCA_026826555.1 Tolypeutes matacus | reverse complement strand
CTGCCGCAGTCCCCGCCGCAGGAGAGTTGGGATGTGTGTGTGTGTGTGTGTGTGTGTGAGGGCCGGGGTGGGGCTGGGCCGAGGGGGCTGTAGATGTCCAGGGACTCTCCCTAGCTGCTGAGGTCTGGCCTGCCCCCTGGTTTGAGTTGGGGTCCCGTGGATAAGGGCCTGCGATCAGTTAGGGCCTTACCCACACCTTGCCAGCCTTGCTCTGGGTATTAAACAGACACCCAGAAAAGACACCCTCCCCAAGGTGGAGGTCACGCTGGTTTGTGATTAACCCCTTCATTGCCTGATCAGGGTCCACCTGCTGGGCTCCCAGTTCAGATGGGGGTCTGTGTTTGGGCCAAGAGGCAGGAGCCCCCTCCCGGAAAGGACCAGGAAGCCCTTCCAGGAAAGGGCCAGGACAGCTTCCCGCCCCCCACCAGGAAAGGGTCAGGAAAGGCCAGGAAGCCCCTCACCTGCTGCGTGGGTGGATTGCAGACAGCACAGGAGGTAGAGAAAAGGCCTCCCAGGTGTGTGGCCACTGCTCACTGTCCCTGAGTCCCCTCTGCAGCCCCCGCCCTAGGACCCTGAGCTTGGCTGCCCTTTCTGCAGGGGGGGCAGTAGGGGGGGAGGTGCCTGCCACCTGCGCCTCTTACCTGCCAAAGGGCCTCAGAGCCCTTGGGGAGCCTTGGGCTGATATGACTACATGGGAGGTAGCTCCGGGGGTCTCATCGGGGCATGTGGGAGTTTTGTCACCAGGGACTCGGGCTGTGGCATAGCTACCCGCGGGCCCAGGGCGGCGAGAAACCATCACTTAGCAGTCACTCTGCAGGGGCTCCGGGTCTAGTGACACGTTGCTCACCACGGGAAAAAGGCATCCAATTTGCGTAAAATACAGAAGAATCGGGGATACAGCGTGGGCTGAGTCAGGGCTGGCCGACGCGGCATAGCGACTCCCACCAAGCTCACAGCCACGCGGAAGTGCTGCTCCGTGCAGACGGCCGTGCCGTGGGCAGCTGGGGCTGCAGGCAGGGCCCCGCCGGGCCGCTGGCTCCAGTTCCCGGCCTGGGCGTGCCTGCAGGTTTGTGGTCACTGGTTTCCATTTTCAGTGGAGTGGCACAAAGCCACTTCGGGGCTTGTTGGTGCTTGCACACTCGCTGCCTTCCCAGCAAGCTTTGCTCCAAGGGAAGGGTGTGCACCCGGAGCGTAGTGCCGTGCGTGCGGCCTGAGGACGCGGCTGGAGACCAGAGCAACCCTGAGCCTTCCCGGGCTGACCAGGCTGCGGAGGAGGGCACGCAGACGTTCACGCAGCTGCCTCACGGCCAAACCACGTTACCTCCAAGCTCAGGGCCACAAGCAGACCACGGTCACGCCTTCCCACTAGACCCCACCCCTGCCTCTTGCGGTCGCCCCGCACACCTGCTTCCTGAAACACTCTCAGGCCATGTCAGGAGTCTGCAGAGGCTTCCTGGCGGCAGGGTCAGGTCCATGGCCCAAGGCCATGGCTCGAGGGCACCCCGTCCTCTCCACCTTTCCTGGCCGGTCTGCGTGTGCCCTGACCCTCTCCTGCTGCTCAGTCCTGCCCCCTGGCTGTTCTTGCCGGTGCCACCCTCTCTGCCCGCGGCTGCCCTCTCCACGAGGTGACTGGGGCTCCTGCAGCACTCGCCCCTCCACTGCTCACCATGCACCCCAGGCCTGGAGACCCCGTCGCCTGAGCCCGTCTCTCCATCAACGGGGCTGGCTCCTGTCTTAGGACTCTCGTTTTCCCTCAAAGAGTTTTGAAAACCTGTGAACCCACTTGCACATTTTGAAGTCAACATCTAATTAAAAAAAATAAAATAAAAAATGCAAATAATTGCAAAGAGTGTAATTTCTGGTGTAGTGTAAATATTGACAGTTTGAAATAAAACTGTTACTAGCTCATGTAAATGTATCCAAGAAGCTAAATACCAAAGGGATTTTGATACCCACCATCAGTCATTCAAAACATGCATAAACAAGCAGTTAGAAACTTTAGTTTTAACAGAAATTTTCACCATTATGTTTTTCCTTAAACTCACATCTAATTTTACCTGAAATTTTATCCTCCTGTAACACGTTTTTATGCTTGAAAGTTTCTATGCTCTTCTATCACTCTTCTTTGCAAAAAATATACATGTAGGTTTGAATGAACTGAACATTCAATAAATTTTACCATCTGTAGATGCCCCCAGATGGCTCCCTCGTCTGTTTGCCTGTTGTTTGCGCTCATTGTCTGCTCGTTGTTTTTGTTTTTGCCCTTGTTCATTGTTGCCTGTTTGTTTTGTTTTTTTTAAATTATTATTTTGTTTGTTTGCTTTTGTTTGTGTTTTTTCCTTTACGAGGCACCAGAACTGAACCTGGGACCTCCCAGTGGGAGGTGGGCACTCAACGGGCTTGAGCCACATCCACTCCCCATATGTAATTTTTGTTTCCAATGACCATAAGCTTCATTTTACAGCTTCCAGGAGTCTTTTGGCAAAAGTAAATGCCAGAGAGTGGATGTAGTTCAGTGGTGAGTGCCTGCTTCCCTCGTACGAGGTCCTGGGCTCAATCCCGGTACCTCCTAAAAACAAAAAAAAGTACGTGTCAGTGTTTCTCCTAGAAATAGGAGCAAACACATCCAGAAATGGAGACCCCCCCACCAGCGATGTTACCTTGCTACTTTGCCACTTCCTCTGCCCACTGGACTGCCAGGTCCTTGAGCTCTGCCAGCAGGAGGCGCAAGAGGACGGCCGGAGAGTAGGGGCAGCCCGTTCTTGGCCTGGCAGGACAGCGGGTTCCAGCTCCAGCTTCCCCCACGCTCCTGCACCGGCGTTAGTGCGCCCGGCAGAGACCCCAAGACCCGCGGTGGCACCCCTCCTCAGAGGCTTTGCTCAGATGCTTGCCTTTTTCGTGGGTGAGAAGTGGTATCTGGCCATGTGCCATTTAATGTTCATCTGATTATTGAGACTGGCCATTTCTATAGGCTTGGCGACCACTTGTTTGGATTGTCTGCTTTGTTTTGCATTTTGTGTAAATGGAATCATACAGTTCGTTTTCTATTGTGTCTGGTTTTTCTCTCACGGTGTGTTGCAAGAGATCCAACCATGTTGCTCTGAGTAGCAGTAATTTGTTCATTATTATTACTGAGTTGTATTAATTTTTTAAAAATTATTTTTAAAAACCTTATTTTAAAAGCAGTTTTGTTGAGATATAGTCACATATTGTACAATCTATCCTCGTGTACAATCAATGGCTTTTCTTATAATCACAGTGGTGTGCATTTATCACCACAAAAAACAGAACAATTTCACTACCCCAAACGAGAAACTCCACACCCTTAGCAGGCACCTCCCAACCCCTCCATCCTTCCCCACCCTACATAACCACTAATCTAATTCCATCTTGATAAATTGATTTTTATTTACATTTTATATAAATGGAATCGTACAATAGGTTGTACTTTGTGTCTGGGTTCTTTCACTTAGCATAATGGTGTAGTTTTTTTTGCCTGATATTAACGTCTTCTCTGAGTTGTATCAAATGACATGAATATATCCCAGTTTATTTCCCCATTCTGTCGTTGGGGACATTTGGGTTGTTTCTGTGTGTGGTATTACGAGCCAAGCTTCTGGTTCTCACTGCACGTGTGTGTGTGTATTTGCTGGGCCCACACTTGCATGAGTAAAATCTTCTATTAGAGCTCATTTTCCTCCTTAGCACGTCTAGTTGACCGGACACCATTTACTGCGCCTTTCTCACAGCTTTGTCATTTGAACTGTGTGGATCTTTCTAGACTCCCTGCTCCTTCCCTGGGTCTTTCCAGCCTTGTCAGGAGCGGCAGCTTCACAGAAAGCCCAGCACATCAGAGCTTGTCCTGCCTCTCCTTCAGCGGTGCCCCGGCTCTTTGTGTTTCCATGCACACGTTAGCGTCAGCTGGTCGTGTGTCTTAAAAATGTGTTGGGGCTTTGCTTGGGAATGTCCCGAATCTACACACACATCCATGAACATGGTCTGCCTTCCTGTGTGTGCACATGCTCTTTGCGTTCTCACAGTAATATTTCATAGTTTTCTGTGGAGAGCTCTCGCACACCTTTTATTATATTTACCATGAATATTTATTTTGTGGTGGTGTTGTGAATTGTCTTTGTAAAAATGGGTCTATAGGAATAAACTAGCTCTTTGCACGATGTCCTTGTATTCAGCAACCTTGCTAAGCCTACTTTTAAGTTCTAATCTGTAATTATTTTGGCTTTCCAATGTGAGCAATCACGCCCAAGAATCGTGGTGGTTTGGCTGCCTTACCCCCAGACTGCACCCTCCTGGCTTCCTTTCCTCGCTGTTCCCTCCAAGACCTTCACACAGTCCTGCTAGAAGGGGTGACAGCAGCTCTCTGTCGATTTCCCAGAGAAGGAAACCTTTCAGCATTTCTCCACCAAGCATAACTTTGCTATAGGTTTCTGGTCTCTCCTCTTTATCAAATTAATGGAGTTCCCTCTATTGCTAGGTTGCCAAGATTTTTGAAAATTACAAAGAGATGTTGAATTATTTTATTTCATTTTTAAATAGCTTTATTGAGCTATAATTCCACACCACACAATCACTGATTTAAAAGGATAATTCAGTGGTTTTTAGTACATTCAGAGATATTTGCAGCCATTGCTACAGTCAGTTTTAGCCCATTTTTTTTTTCACCTCAAAAAAAAAAAAACTGAAGAGGAGCGGATGTAGCTCAGTGGCTGAGCCTCCCATGTGCCAAGTCCTGGGTTCAATCCTGGTTCTTCCTAAAAAAACAAAAAGAAACTGAAGACCCTTTAGCTATCATTCCCTAGACCCCTCCCCCTCCCCAGCCCCCAGCCCCAAGCAGCTTCTAATCTACCTTCTGCCTCTGTAGATGTCCTGCTAGGATGTTTCACACGAATGGAATCATATAATAAATGGTTTTGGGGACTGGCTTCTTTCATTTAGCGTGATGTTTTCAAGATTCATCTGTGTCATAGCATGTAGTCAGTACTCCCTTCCTTTTTGTGGCTGTAAACTATTCCACTGTATGGACATACCATATTTTATTGATCCAGTCATCTGTTGACAGACATTTTGAGTTGTTTCACAAAATCTTTTGGCTATTCTGAATAATGTTGCTATAAAATCCGTGTTGGAAATTTCGTGTGGCCTTATGTTTTTGTTTCTCTTGCAGTGGGTGTGCTGGGCCGTGTGGTACTCTGTTTAATCCTTCCAGGGGCTGCCAGGCTGTGGGATGAAGCAGCCGCACCATCGTGCTTCACCCAGCAGGCGGGGGGCGGCTGCCGGCTTCTCCACAGCCCACCAACACTTGCTGCTGTCTGATTTTTTTATTGTGGCCACCCTAATGGGTGTGAAGTGGTATCTCCTTGTGCTCTTGATTTGCATTTCCCTGATGGCTAGGACGTCAAGCATCTTTTCATGTACTTACTGGTGATTTGTATATCTTCCTGAGAGAAACGTCTTTTAGACCTTTTGTCCGTTTAGGGAAGTGGATGTGGCTCAAGCAATTGGGCTCTCATCTACCATATCGGAGGTCCAGGGTTTGATTCCTGGGGCCTCCTGGTGAAGGCAAATTGGCCTGTGCGGGGAGCTGGCCTGTGCGGGGAGCTGGCCCACACAAGAGAGCTGGCCCGCGCCGGGAGCTGGTGCAACAAGATGACGCAACAAAAGGAGACACAGAGGACAGACAATAAGAGACACAGCAGACCAGGTTGCTGAGGTAGTACAAGAGATTGAGCATCTCTCTCCCAGTCTGGAAGGTCCCAGGACTGGTTCCTGGTGCCGCCTACAGAGAAGACAAGCAGACACAGAAGAACACACAGCGAATGACACAGAGAGCAGACAAAGGGGAGAGGAGAATAAAATAAATAAATCTTTGAAAAAAATGGGTTATGTTTCTTCTTGTTATTGAGTTGCAAGAGTACTGTATTTATACTGGATACAAATCCCTTATCAGATATATGATTTGCAATATTCCTCCCATTCTGTGGGTTGTCTTTGCACTTTCTTTTTATTTTTTTTTTATTTTTTATTTTATCGGGAGGTCCCGGGGATCGAACCCAGGTCCCTCCATATGGGAGACGGACGCCTAACCAGTTGAGCCACATCCGCCCCCCATCTTTGCACTTTCTTGATGTATCTTCTGATGCACAAAAATTTTTAATTTTGATGGAGTCCCATTTATCTATTTTTCTTTTGTTGCTCATTTTGTGCTTTTGCTGTCATATGTAAGAATCTTTTGCCAAATCCAAGATCATGAAGATTTACCCCTATGTTTTCTTCTGAGTTTTATAATTTTCCCCCTTACATTTAGGTCTTTAATCCATTTTGAGTTTACTTTTGTATATGGTGTGAGGTAAGGATCCAACTTCATTCTTTGCATTGTGGCTACCTAGTTGTCCCAGCACCATTTGCTGAAAATATTAGCTCCCCCGCCACCCCCAGTTGGTCTTGGCACTCTTGTTGAAAATCAGTTGAAGGTAGATGCATGGTTTTATTAAATGTTGAGTTTTACCAAATGCTTTTTCTGTGTCTATTGAGATGATTATAAATTTTCTCCTTTATTCTATTAATGTGTGGGATTTCACTGATATATGTTGAAGGTTAAACTAATTTTGCATTCCTAGAATAAATCCACTTCATTGTGAAATATTATTTTTCCAAATAGTGAATGCTGGATTTGGTAGACTAATATTTTGTATAACAATTCTTGTATTTATTTCATTGGCCTGTAATTTATCTTTCTTGTAATGTCCTTGTCAGGTTCAAGTATCAAGGTCTTATTAGATTCATGGAACAAATGGGGCATGTTTTTTCTTTTGCTGATCTCTGGAAAGAGCTTCTGTAAGCTTGGTAGCATTTTTCCTTAAATGTTTGGTAAAATTCCTGGCAAAGCCATCTGGTCGTCCGGAGGCCATGGCTCCTCTTCTTCTTTTCTTCCTGCTCCTCCTCGTCCTTCCTTTATGGGAAGGTTTTAATGATGGATTTAATTCTTGGATAGTTATATAGCTATTAAGATATTTCTATATTTTCTTAAGTCAGTTTTAAGTTGTGTTTTCCTAGGAATTTGTCTCTTTCATCTAACTTTTCAAGTTTATTGGCATAAAGTTGCATGTTTCTATTTAATGTCTGAAATCTGTAGTAATATCGCCCCTTTAATTCCTAACACTTGTTGCGTGTGCCGTCTTTATTTTTTCTTGATCAGATTTTCCAGGGGTATATTGATTTTATTAATCTTTTAAGAGAATGTATTTTTTTATTTTATTCATTTCTGCTCTAATTGTTATTTTATTCTTTCCCCTTTTGCGAGGCTTAATTTATTATTTTTTCTAAATTCTTGAGATGGTTCATTGGTTTTCAACCTTTCTTCTTTTCTAAAATATTTATTTTTTGAAAGCTATAAATTTTCTCTAAGCACAGTTTTAGCATGACAAAGTCTGATGTCAAATGTTTCATTATCACTCAGGTCAAACGTTTTCTTGTTCCCATTGTGCTTTCTTCTTTGACCTGTTGAAAGGCAAAGCTGAGTTGAGCTCGCAGACCACAGCATATTATTCAGACACCAAAGTTGTCCTGCAACAAGGAAGCCAGAATGGAGGTGGCTGCGGCTTGTAGGGATGGCAAGTGATTTTTATAGGTGTGGAAAGGAGGTTAGCTCGACTCCTACTGATTGGACGAGGACTTGCCCATCTTAAGGAGTGGGTTTAGGGCAGGGGGAGTTATTTTCTATTGGGTCAAATGCAACGAGCCAGGGGCGCAACTGACTGACTGGGTTGGGCACCTTGGTGGGGATTTCAGATTTCAGAAGATAAAGAGGAAGCTCCAGAAGGCACGGGACTTCTGACTCTGAGGGCTCCCCAGGACTTTCTTTACACAACTTTATCACACCAAAGATGGGAGTATTTTCAGAGACAAGCTGAGGGCATTTCAGCTACTTTTGGGGACACTGGAAATTTTCCCTGGCGGTTTCCTGTTTGTAGTAAATTGATTTTTAAAGCTTCCCCAAATATTCAACCGGAACATTTTTAGGAGAGAGCCTGATGCACGTCTAGAATTTGGGGTCTACTGAACTTCCCTTTGAACGGCACCGCTTAAACGTGTGGCTGTTTTACACACTTCCCGCCAGGCGTCCCAAAATGACGGGCATTGTCTGGAGCCGCTTCTGCTTCCTTTGGCACAGCAGCCACGCACAGGCCGTGACGCGCGCCCTCGGCCGCATCCCGGCACCCTGGCCTGGGTAGGGCGACGAGGAGGGCGGCGGTGGCCGCGCAGGCAGCCTTCCCCGGGGCCCTGCCGGGCACTCGGCCTCAGGCACCCCGCTGGGAACTGAACAGGAAGCCTAGAGGTGGGGGGGGCACAGGAGCCCGGGTGGCCCCCCACGCCCCGCCGTGCTTTCCGCCCGGAAGGAAGCGCTGAGGTCGAGAGCAGGGCTGCGGCGTGGCCCTGGGCACGTGCCCTCCCTGAGCCCCGGTTTCCTCGCCTGTGGAATGGAGGCGCTTGCTGCACCTGCTGGGAGTCGAGGGGCCCTCGGAGAGAGCAGGCCGGCTCCTGGTGGGCGCTGTCAGGGATGCCAGACCCGTGCCCTGCCCGGCCCCCAGCCCACCCCTGCCACTGTCCAGTGCCATCCTCCTCGCTGCAGAAGATGCCGGAAGGACTTTCCGGGGCTCCTCTGTGCTGCTGCCCACTCCACGTGAGGCCTGTCCCCGAAGGTCCGGGCCAACAGTGGTTCTGTCCATTTGAATCACACAAAAAACAGGTCGGTTTTGCATGTAGCTCACAGGCTCCAAACCATCAGACAAAAGAATTTTCCGCAGATCCTTCCTGCAATAGCCGCATTTCCAGTCCTGACTGGCACGGAAACGGCCGACTGCTTCCAAGTTCAGTCCAGCCCTCACAGGAGCCCTGCTCTCTGGGGACTTGCTTTCAGGAAGCTCAGAATTTCTAAACCATCCGTTTCTGGTTTCTTTGTGCCCAGGAGCTCAGTTCTCAGCTTACCACTCTCCTCTCACATTTCACCATCAGCTGCAAGGAGAAGTCAGGATGCACGTCCACACTTCGCTTGGACATCTCCTCGGCTAAAGGTCCGAGCCCATTGCTCGCAAGTCCTGCCTTCCTTCCGACATCAGAGCTCGATTTTGCCAAGCTGTCTGCCACTTTAGAACAAGGATTGCCGTCCTTCCTGTTTGCAATGACACATTCATCGTTTCCTTCTAAGTCCTCATCGGAAGTACCTTTAGAGCCCCTATTTCTACCCACAGGCTCTTCAGAGCAGTCCAGGCCTTTTCTTTCAGGCACCTCACAATTCCAAAGCCGTTTCCAAGTTTTTGGTATTTGCAGTAGCAGCACCCCGCTTTCCTGGTACCAAAATCTGTTTTTAGTTTTCTTGGCTGCTGAAGCAAAGAGCATGAAATGGGTTGGGTTAAACAGTGGGAATGTATTGGCTTCCAGTTTTGAGGCCGTGGAAATGTCCACACCAAGGCTTCATCAGATGATGCTTTCTCCCTGAAAGCTGGTCGCGGCACCCCGGGCTCCTCTGCCTCACGGCGAGGCACGTGGCACGTGGCACGTGGCGACGCCTGCTGGCCCCTCCTTTCGCTTCCGGGCTTTGTGGCTTTCAGCTTTTTGCTTCCATGACTCTCTCTCTGTCTCAATTTCATTCTCTTATAAAGGTCTCCAGGAAAAAGATTAAGACCGATCCTGAGTGGGCTCGGCCACACCTGAACTGAAGTCGCCTCATCCAAAGGCCCTACTCGCAGGAGCGGATTAGATTTAAGAACACGCTTTTCCGGGATACACACAGCTCCGCCCCCACCCCCAGGTTCTGGGTGGACATGTCTTTTGGGGCCCACCGCCTTACCCACCACATCCTTCACAGCTCAATTGGCCATGCGTGACCCCGTCTCTGCTGTAAAATTTCAGAAAGCGCCAAGTCTCCCCATTTTAGGGACCTTCCAGGTGTCCTTTGGGTTATGGAGATTCTAAAGTAGAGGGAGGGCCCTACTTTGTGGGGGGAACAGCCCGTGGCTGGGGGGGTAGCCGTGGCTTGGGGTGGGGCAGCCATGGCTGAGGGGGGTGGCCTGTGGCTGGGGGGCAGCCCGTGGTGGGGGGCAGCCCATGGGGCGGGGCAGCCGTGGCTGGGGGCACGGCATTTACAGGCAGGAGGACCCTGGCCTGTTTTTTGGGGTCACTAGTTGGATGCAGTGCTAAGTCCACGCTTCATGGGGTCCACGCTGTGGCTCGGGGGCCACAGCAGCCTGGGCCAGGCACTCCACAGGGCTGTGACAGCTGCCCCGGCAGGCGGCCACAGTTTGTGCTGAAATCAGCCACAGCGAATCTCCCACACTGTCTGGGAACGGCCTCGAGTGATCTCCCGCTTCTTACCAAGGACAAACGTAGGCGTCAAATTCCCTCACACAGGGGGGCACAGGGGTGCCTGGACCTCCCGCCACAGGTCCATAAAAATGAAACACTGAAACGCCGTCATTTTTCTTGCGTGGATGCTGACATTTCTTGAAAATTAACAGAATACCTCAGAAAATTATGAGCAGATTTGCTCATCAGTCATCTATTAAATGCTTTTTCCAGTCTCCTGACACCGTCAGCATTAGGAACCCGGCAGGTCCCCAGGTACCCAGGACACCAGGAGGAGCCAAGGGCGGGGGGAGGGGCAGACCACAGGGCTCCTGCCAGTTTGGGGTTTCCATCTCACGTTGCTTCAAGCTCCATGCAAGCTTCTTCCTTTTGTGGCATTCTGTGAACTTGCAGGGTCCTTCCGGGCTTTTACAAAGCTGCTACAGGCTGCTGCTCCAGTGATTTCTTTTTCTTTTCTTTTGGAGGTACCAGGGGATTGAACCTGGGACCTTGTACATGTGAGGCAGGTGCTCAACCACCAAGCTTCACCTGCTTTGGCGATTTTTACCCGGAGATCTTGGGAGCCGAGGCTGAGCTCCTCAGCCTTATCAGCTGGCGGTACCTGCTTTTCCACGCCTGACTTGAGAACTCTTTTTCTTTTTTTTACCAGGATTCAGTCCTACCATTTATCGCCTAATAGGGAGTTAAGTCTCTCCCCAGCCTTGTCTGTGCTGCTGCCGGGACATGCCTCTTCCTGGGCAGGTCACCTCTCCTGGACAGTGTCCTTTCCCCCCTTGAATCAGAGGCTGGTGCTTTCTGTTCAGAACGGGTTTATGCAGCTCTTAAAACATGCTCCATGAACATTCCAGAAGGTTCTTCCTAGGCATTTAGGTCCACCTGTTTCATGTTTGGTCCATCAGAGAATTCTTTCGTTTTCACTCTTCTTCATCTCTGTGAGCTCAGGCTGGCGCTCTTGGAAGTGGCTTCCCTTAGAACTTGCTCAGTCTTCCGTCCATCCCTCGGAGGCAGCAGGCCCCTGCCTCCAGGCTCCAGTCCTCAGGGAGCGGCTCCCAAGGCAGTCTTCCTCCCACTTTTCCCAGCACGGAGGCTCGGACCGCTGCACCCGCCCCCAGGTCTCCCCAGGACTCGGGTGGGGACTTGGGGCCAGGCCGTGCCCCCAGCACCCATGAAGGCTCGTGTGGTGTAAAAGACAAGAGGCCATGCTTTCAGTGCAGTTTTAGATTTACCGAAAAACTGAGCGGAAAGCACAGCGCTCCTCCCCGCCGTTTCTCCATTCTCACCATCTCACCCCGGGTACCGTGGCGGACCCAGCGCTGTGGTTACACGGGGGCTCACTCTGCCCAGCAGCTCCAGGTGTCTGACAAACGCGCGTGTCATGCGTCCCCCGTGGCAGGACCGCACAATCGTTCTGCTACCCTAAAAGTGCCTCGTGCCCCCGTCCATGCCCCCCGCCCCCCGCCAGCAGCCACTGACCTTTTACTGCCTCTGTAGCTTTGCCTTTTCCAGAATTCCTGTCGCTGGGATCACACAGCCTGCAGCCTTTTCAGCCGGCCCCTGTGTTCAGCGGTGTGTGCGGTCAAGTCCCTCTGTGTCCTTTCACGGCTTGAGAGCTCGTTCCCTTCCATCACGGAATAACAGGCTGCTGTAGGCATGGCCTCAGCTGGCTCATCCGCTCACCTGCCGAAGGACGTCCTGGGTGCTTCCAATCGCTTCGGCAGTTACGGGCAAAGCTGCCATAAGCATTTGTGCGCAGGTTCTCGTGTGGCCGTCGGCTCTCGCCTCCTCTAGGTAAAGACCAGGGGCCTGATTGCTGGACCGTGAGACAAGCCTGAGCTTACCCTGTAAGAGCCCACGGGCTGCCTTCCACGGGCTGCGCGTCTCCACTCCCACCAGCAGCGAGCGAGCTCCTGTGGCCCCATGGCGCCGCAGCCTTGCCGTTGCCGGGTTTGGGTTTTGGGGATTCTGACGGCACATAGAGGTGTCTTGTTTGTTTTGCAATTCCCCGTGACATGCGAGGCTCCGCGCCCTTCCACGTGCTTTTCTCCCGTCTGCCTGTCTTCACTGGGCAGGTGCCAGTCCAGACCTGTTGCCCGTTCCCTGCTGCCTGGCTGCTTTGCTGTCGTGTCCGGCAGGCTCACTCCCAGTGCCATTCTGAGCAGGGGCTCTTGTCCCACCCTGCAACCCGCTGCAGCCCCCGCCCAGCCCACCCTTCACTAACGTGATGCCAGGTGCTTGTTCCCAAGTGATTCTGACCTGGGACCAACGCAGAGCAGATTCTGAAAGTGACCGAGTGTGGGCACAGCAGGTACTGCCGTCCACAAAACTCGGCAGGTGCACGAGTTGTCAGGGGTGCATCTCCTGGGAAACAAATGCATGAGGCCGTAGACAGGAGCCGGAAGGCAGAGAAGTCACTGTTCAAAAAATGGACGGGCCTCGTGGAATGGGGTACGCCCTTCCGGCTCCTTCTACTCGTGGCCGCAGCACGAGCGCAAGGCTGGCCCTGGACGCGAGCTGGCGAGTGGGCACGTCGTGACCCTCCAGCTGCCCCCTGTGGCCGCGGTGAGGACATGGCAGACGATGTCGGAAAGGCGTCTCACCTGTGTCAGGGACTTAGGCGAGGAGGATTGTCGCCAGGCGGGGGACAGCAGCGAGAGGAGAGCGGCCGGCGGGTCCTTCAGGAGGCGCTTCTTCCTTCTAGAGCGGCCAGAGCCACAGGGGGCGGGGACGGGGCGGGGGCGTGACCCAACCCTAGCAGGAAGTGGCTTTCCTAGGGTGGGGGGTTCTGGGGAGGAGCCAGTCCAGGGGGAGGTGGAGGTGCAGCCAGCAGGGGGAAGGAAGGCGCCGAGTCACGCCCGCTTTCCGGCCTGAGGGGCAGTGGGGGCGGGCAGTTGAGCGAGTGTTTCGGAGGCAACACTCTGAGCGGGGAGGGTCCCCGTCCGCGAGTCTCCCCTGGGTGGTCCGGGGAGCGGGGCTTTTTGGCGGGGACACCGAGGGGGTCCCCCTCCCTGCCCCAGAGTCTCGACTTGCTTCAGCCGCGTGGACCTGGACTGTGGCCGGGGACGGGTGGGCAGTGCCGCTGCCGTCCTGCAGGACCCCCGGCCTGGCCCTCCCGCGTGCCCACCCCTCGCCGGGAGGCAGCAGGGCAGGGAGAGCCACGGAGGTGGAGGGCAGCGCCTTGTGGACGGCGACGTCAGCTGCACGAGCTGGGCCTGCGGCCCCGGGCCCTGGCCACAGGAACTTGAGCTGCCCCCGCCCTGGGCCCACTCCTCCAGCTCCCCACTTTCTAACGCGGCCTTTGGGATGCTCTGTGCGGGCTCCTCACAGCACGAGGAGGGGGGTGCTTTATCTGCACATCCATTTGCGACCGTCCTGGCCCTGGTCTGCAAGTTTCCCTGTGACCCTGGGCACGGCCCCTCCCAGGCGCGCTGTCACCTCGCGCTGCCACGGCGCCACTTTCCCTGTAGTTACACCGCCCCGGCTCGGCTTCACGGAGTTCGCCCACCGACGGCGAGGACCCTGGCTGTCTACCAGGGACCCCAACAGCGCCGGCCATGTCCCCGGGGCCCAGGGCAACAGGGAAACAGCATGATGCTTGTCATGGATTTTTTGGAGTAATTTTTTTACTTTTTAAAACATTGCACAAAAAAACCTGTCTTGATTATCGGGTTTTTTGCTCCCTTAAATTTGGACCAAGGCAAGTTCCTCACTGGCCTGGTTGGCGTGACTCGGTTTCCAGGAGTGACCTCGTCCACCCTGCCCTGGAGCTGGAGACTTCCGGTCTGTACTGCCCGCCCCAGTCACCCCCCCCAGCCCCACACCTCCACCCCTAGCCCCCATCCACTCCCAAATCCAACTGTGGGCTCTGGGTCCCCAGGCCAGGTGTTCCCTGTCTCAGCAAGGGGCACAGGCCACTGAAGCCCCTCCCTGAGTCCCTGCCATGCTGCCCCCACTGCCCGGCTGAGGCTGAGACCCCAGTAGCTGGGGCTTCTCACGAGGGCGAGGCTGCCGGTGCTTCCCCCCCAGCCCCTCAAAGGCATCACGGGGCACGCGCTCCTCCTCTGCCTGGCCCCCCTGTTCCCACCCACTGCGCCTGCTACGGGCTCTGGGGCCGAGGAAGGCCAGTAAGGAAGTGAGGTTTGCCGGGCGGCTCTTTGGTCACGTGTGTCTGTGTGCGCGTTTCTGGGCACGTGGGCCGGGAACCCTTGGTCGGCCCCCAGGCCCCAGCCCAGCCCCGTGCCCCCGCCTCGGCCTGGAGGGCCTGGGGCTTCCCTGCTGTGTGTCCTCAGGAGGCCCTCTCCACACCCCCTTCTCTGGGGCTCTGGAAGGGGCTTCAGGACGGAGCAGCAGCCACATTCCGAAGGGTGGGGGCCATCAGATGCAAGTGCTCCCCGGGCCCAGGTGCTCAGGCAGCCGGCAGAGGGCGTGTGAGGCAGGGGCAGCCCAGGCCCCCCCCGGCTGCCGGACCCTGCCCCAGCCCTGGCTCTCTTCAGCTGGCGCAGGGGCACACAGTGCCGAGCAGCCTCAGCAGCTGGGCCGAGCTGCTTCCTGCCTGCCCCAGCCTCCTCCCACCCCCCTGAGTGGGGGACAAGGGAGAGTCTAGCTGGTTTCTGCTGCCTGGCCTCCTCCTGGGCAAGAGTGGGCGCTCGGTCCAGCTCCACAGTGCCGTCTGAGCTCCTGCCGCTGCCCGGCCCAGCCTTCCTCGGCTGTGGTTCCACAGCTCCTTGCCCCAGCTTGTGGCCGGATGCCCGGCCCCCCCCGGGTCCAGGCTGGTGTCCCCAGGGGCTCAGCCACCGCCCTCTGGAAGCCAGAAGGCTGCTGGAAAGGAGAGGAAACAGAAGCTGGGCAGGGACGAGGACAGAGCCGGCCTGCAAGCCTTGGTTTGGACAAACGTGCACAGAAGTGGAGGGGACGCAGGGTGGCAGGTCTGGAGCTCGCTGCCTGCCGGCCCCACGCCCAGGCCCAGGACAGGGTCTCTGTCCACTGGCCTCGGCTGCTGACCTGCACATGCCCTGGCTGGCAGCCCAGCACCCCCTCCAGGGGGGCTGTGGCCATCCCACCCCCCATGAGGCCCAAACCCCAGCCTTCCTCCCCTGGCACCTCCCGCAGCCCCAGCCACCCTGAGGTTCTTTTTCCTTCCTTCTTAGCAGCAAATCTCCTCTCAGTAGTTAACTCCTGCCATCAAACCGCCCTTGCAGGGGCTGTGCGAGCTCTGACTCCCCGGCCGCAGGAGCCGTCTGCCAACCCGGAAGACCCTGCAGGTGGGTCGTAGGTCAGG
This sequence comes from Tolypeutes matacus, assembly GCA_026826555.1. Classification (NCBI taxonomy): domain Eukaryota; kingdom Metazoa; phylum Chordata; class Mammalia; order Cingulata; family Chlamyphoridae; genus Tolypeutes; species Tolypeutes matacus. The sequence goes on along the minus strand of JAKSZT010054542.1, from coordinate 431,841 downwards.
CGGTGGAGCGCATGGAGCCAAGCCCAAGGGGCCGCCTGATGCTCACGCAGCCCCCCACCCACCCCACGCACATGTTTAACGTGTGCAAGTTGAGGCGTCTTGACTCAGGGATACCCCCAGTGGATGGTCCCCCGGCATTGCATGTGAAGTTGTGAAGTTGCCCCAAGGTTTCCTCCTGCCCCTTTGCGCTCTAGGGCCCAGGCCAGCCCTGGAAAGCCCTTTCCCCCTTTGCCTGGTGGGGGCGGGGGTCTCTTTGGAGAGTAGTGAGTGACCAGGGGGCCAGATTGCCTATTACTGGAGGGATGGGCAGCACGAAGCTGCCCGAGTGGGTGGAAGGTGTGCTAGGCAGAGTGAGAGGAGGGCCTGGGCACCCCCACCCTGCACCCACAGCTCTCCTGGCCAAGGGCTGAGAGCAGAGGATGAGGGTGAACTTGGAGGATGCCACTGGATGCTGGTGAGGATGCTGGAGCACTGGCCTCCCTCACGTGACTAGAGGCTGCGTCTCCCAGCCCTCCCATCTCCTCCTGGCACCAAAGGGAAACTTTCTCTGATTGTGTCCACGGTCCTGTGGAGCTATGAGATCATCAAATCACTCTTTCTGTGGAAATCCATTTTGCATCAGTCTTGTTAGAGAAATTCTCAATCTGGTTACATTTGTTTTAAATTGAAGGCAGCATCTGAATGACAGAGCCACTTAATTTCTGCATTTGTTTCTAAACCCTGTGTACCGATTGTTGAGAGAGGATCATTCCACGCCGCTGAAATGAAAATAGAATTTGCCTCAGCATATTTTGGAGCCTGCGAATAACATCCTATTTGCAGACAAACGGAAGAGCTGGTGCAGGAGGGGCGGGCAGACGGGTGGGCTGGTGAGGCCGTGTGGGGGCGGGCTCCCCAGTGTTGAGGTGAGCGCTCTGCATTCCCTCACCAGCTGTGCACCCCTGGGGAGCCTGTGCTTCTCAGGCTCAGCAAGGACACTGGATTCGCCAACGGACGTAGGAGCAAAGCTTCTGTCTGCAGCAGCCCCTGACCCGGCAGGAGCACGCGCTCCCTGGCCCCCAAGCCCTGCGCACCCCTCGACTCCCCGCCCCGCCCCTCCCGTGCCCTCCCCTCG
>JAKSZT010054542.1:410481-430717 GCA_026826555.1 Tolypeutes matacus | reverse complement strand
GTCCCCTCCCCTCGACTCCCCGCCCCCGCCCCGCCCCGCGCACTGCCGGCCCCCCCCTGCTTGCTGCGGGAGCTCTTGGCCCCTGAGCCACGCAGGGTCGTTCTGCTGCCCTGAACGTGCTCCCTTCGACCGTCGCACGGCCCCCCCCTTGGGCCTGCCCGCCCTCTGCCGGTGATGGGACCTGCCCCCGAGGGCACAGGGCTGCGAGGCGGGTTACCTGGTAGAGGTGGGGGCGAAATGCCTGGCCAGAGCCGGGGGCGGGGGTGCGCTTGAGACGCGACCGTCGACCCCACCCACATCCTACCAAGGCCCGAGGCCCTTTGCCCAGAATCTTCCATTTCTTGAGTTCGCTGCCCCCCCATGCTTGCTCCTTCCCCACCCTCCCTCGGCAGCCCCAGAACCCCGCAGAGCGGTGCGGCCCACCTGCCCTGCCTGCGTCCCTTCCCCGGACCATGGCAAAACCAGGGCTTCTCCTCTTGGGCTCCCTAGGGTGGGCGGGGGGGACCCTCCCAGGTCCCAGGGGAGGTTTTCATTTTAGCCTCCAGATTTTTCGTAAAATGAGCCCCGCTTCCCGTGCCTCCCCCAGCCCTTCCTCAGTGAGATCTGGGGTCACACAGGCCTGGAGGTCTCCTCCTTGAGGGGCTCAGGTTGGGGTGTCACCAGGAGCTGTGAGGCTGGGGTTCAGTAACGTGCTGCAAACACCTGTTAGTGTTACACTGACGCACAGGTACGTGGAGGTTTTTGAAACCGTCCTCTTGACCGTGCTGCGCTCAGCCACTGGCTCCGTCCTGGGGAAGGACACAGTGAGGGAGCAGCTCCCCTGGCAGCCCTGGCCCCGGGGCAAACCCCAGGACCCCCGTGAAGGGCCCACAGCCAGCCCCGGCCTGGACCTGTGTGAGCGAGAGCCGAGCTCAAAGCAGCCCCGGGAGCCGGGGGGCTTTCCACCAGCCAGGTGTACTGGGGGTGCAGAGGGCAGGTAAGCGTGGACAACGCCTGGCCTGGGGAGGGGACAGAGGACTGTGCGGCCGCATGTCGGAGCCATAGGGCCGCCCCGGCTGATGGACGGGTGGTGGGAGGGGCCTGTGTGGCCTGCCGGCCTCAGGGTGGCTTGGTCTCCCCACTGCTGGCTCCCAGGAGTGGCCACCGGCAGCTCTGGTCACTGTCCAGCGGCTGCACCTCACTGCTGCCCAGGGCTTCCCCGGGGGCCCTTCCTGGAGGGTCACACAGTGTTCAGATGGCTGCTCAGCATTGCCCACTCAGCCCCTTCTGCCCCCAACGCCCCTGTCCCCAGGTGCCTACCCCCCCCCAGCTCCCCCACCCTGCAGCTGGCCTGCCCCTCCGGGGCGCTGTTCCTGCATCCTCTTGGGGTTCCCACGCCTCCTCCCTCCCCTCTGAGCCCTCCTCCCAGACACGCCCCCTCTGCAGATGTGGAGATGCCCCTCCAGCACGGCCGCAGCCCCCACCCCAGGCTTCAGGTAGGGCCTACTGCCCCAACCAGCAGGTAGTAATTACAGAAGAATGGCCATCTCCCTTCAGCACCTCTTTAAGAATACAGGTGTAAACTCTCTGAAGGGGGAATGAAGCAGGCTAGTAAAATAGGGAATCAATAGACGGATCTGGAAAAGAAGTCCACGTGGATATCGATACCCCCAAGATGGCTGCTGGAAGACCCTCACAAGAAATCCCATTCAGAATGAGATTTCTGCCATTGGGAATGAGGTTTCCTCTGGAAGTCAGGAGAAGTCCTGGATATTCTCCAGGGACATTATCATTGGGCCCTTCCGGGGGATAGATGGGTGGGGTAATCAATCAAAACAGCTACAGCTGAGACTCCTCCCATGCCATTAGCAAAGGGGCGGAATAATTAGTGGTTCAAAAAGCAGGTGCAAAGGCCAAAGAGCTCCTCTTGCCTTCCGTGCCCTGTTCTCGCCGTGTCCCCAACGTGGATCAACATGCAGGTGAAACCTGGGCATTTATAACCTGCAATGGGGAACTGTAGTCTGTGGATCAGCCCTCTTCACTTTTCAGGCCCTCCCTCTCTACGTGGGACTCAGGATCTGCTATTTTCTCCCATTTCTCTTCCCTCCCTTCCTTAGTAAATTACTGGTCCAATCAACGTGACGTGCTCTTGAAATTCATTTCTGCAGCATAGTCAAGAACCTAGACAAAATCGGGTAACACACCCTCTCTGCAGATGTGGAGATGCCCCTCCAGCACGGCCGCAGCCCCCACCCCAGGCCTCAGACTGTTCTTTGATCTTGGCTCCAGCGGGCAATGCTTAGCCTTAAGGTGCCTGCTGGTGACAGCTGTCCGAGGGCAGCCGGCCTGGATCCAGGACAGGCGCCCACAGGCCTCTGCCCACCTGTGAAGTGGCCTTCCCAGGCCAGAGGGCGCGTGCCCGCTACCATGGTCAGGCCAGTGTGGCCACTGGCCCCGTGTCCTCTGCCAGTGGTGCCTGCGCCTCAGACTCAGGCGGCCTTCCTCGAGAAGCACTGAGGCAGGGCGGGGGCAGCCAGGGCGCCGAGGCCCGTCCTGGGCTCTGCGTGGGCGGTGGAGTCCAGCCAGGCCACTGGGACCCGGGGTGGTGGTCTCGGGCAGTCAGCCCAGTGGGCTCCTTGGAGGAATAGGAGTTCTGGTGGGGGTGGCAGTGAGGGGCAGCGCCAGGTGACTGCTCTAAGGCTCAGGCTCCACCCAAGTCGGTGCCCTGCACAGAGGGTCGCGCCCCTGCCACGAGCTGCCCAGCCTCGCTGGGTGAGGTGCCCTGCACAGAGGGTCGCGCCCCTGCCACGAGCTGCCCAGCCTCGCTGGGTGACAGGCCGGAGCTCCTGGGCAGAGTGGGCAGGACGCTGTCGGGACGCATGCTTGTGTGCGTGTGGCACTCTTGGGTGTTCCGCTGGTGGAATTCCAGAGCTCCCGAGTGAGGGGCCCCGCAGAGAAGGCTGTTCAGACGTGGCCGGTTTCCCCGAGCCTCCGGGCGACGCGGCCTTCACGGCCCCTGAGGACCCGGGCTCCACCCTGGAGAGCTGGAGAGGTGGACCCGGCCACAGAGTAGGACACGGGACGTGGGGAGCATGTTACCCGTTCTCCCTAGAGCACCGCACGTGAGCACACACAGACGTGCACGGCATATGCATGCTTACACACACATGTGCTCAGACATGACATGCATACACCCACTCAGCACCTGCACTCACACATGTGCACATACTAAGACACACACTCAGACTCAGGGACATGCCCAGCACAAGCACTCACACACAAATGCAGACACACATATGCACACCCACAGACACCCAGGAATGCACACTCACACACAAATGCACATACTCAGACACATACCCACTCAGACACGCCCATCACATGCACACTCACACATATGCACACTAAGACACACATGCACACTCAGATTCAGTCACCCACCACATGCACACTCACACGAATGCACACTCAGACACATGCACACCCACAGACACACCTAACCATGCACACTCACACATGCACATGCTCAGACACAGACGTGCACACTCACAGACTCACATATGCCCAGCACGGGCACCTCACCATGGTGGTTTGGAGCTGTGTGTACCCCAGAAAAACATGTTCTTAGGTTAACCTACTCCTGGGGGTGTGGCCCATCCTAAGCAGGACCTTTTCATGAGGAGACTTCAGGTAAGGTGTGGTCCGGCCCAGGCAGGATGGCTCTTAGCCCTATTCCTGGAGTCCTCTCTGAGCAGAGTGAACTTAGCACAGAGAGAGAGAAAAGAAAGAGCCACAGGAAGCAAGAAGCTGAAATCAGCGGAACCGGGAAGAGAAGGGAGAGACCAGGAGATGCTGCCACGCGGCAGGCAAGGACCACAGCTTGCTGGCACCCAGCCTCACAGTGCCATACTCTCCGGGGGTCAGCATCGGCCTGATGAGGTCTTGATTTGGACTTCTATCTTAGCCTCAAAATTGTGAGCCAAAAAATTCCCATTGTTTAAGTCGACCCATTGTGTGGCATTTGCTTGAGGAGCCAAGGAAACTAAAACATTCACGTGCTTGTGCACAAACAGACATGCACGGCACACACATGCTCACACTGACAAGACATGCACGCGCACACATGCTCAGGCATGTGTGTGCACACGGACACACAAGTGCACTTCCTCACACATATTCACACACACCACAACCCCCTCTGCACAGAGGCACACACATGCATCACACACGTGCACTCACGTGCATGCACATGCATACACACGCACACTACACACACATGAAGGAAGTGACACAAATGTTAAGTCTCAGACAACAGGATTTGGACGTGGCCTGTGCGTCACGCCTTCTTGGAAGCCTGTTGCATACCAAGCGCTCCGTCACGGTGGTTATTCTGGGAATTTTTATACTCCAGAACAACGTGTAGATGGAATATGTCACAACACTGCTCTTCAGTGGACTCACAAGGCCGTATCCGCTCAGCAGCACGATGAGCTTTAATGGTTCATGTTAAGTTCCTTTGGTTTGAGTGATGGAGGCCTCTTCTGCCAGAGGGCGCTGGCAGCCCCCCGTGAGGAGGGTGGATGGCGGGGAGCGGCCGGGCGTCCCCGCCCACCCGGGCCCCGGGCGCACGGAAGCAGGGGCCACCCACCACCCTGGGCGTGTCCCTGTCGGGGGCGAGACACACACGGATGCCACTGACCAGCCTCACAAAGGGCAGACGGCGCGAAATACTGTATTTGCTCTGGGGGCTTGGCGGCTACAGCGAATACACAGCAGAGTTTGCATCAGCCACGGAAGCAGGTGAGAAGGCCAGACGGTGATGGACAGGAACTGCCGACGCCTTCTGGTTGACCCTTATGGTGCACCGGGAGCTGCGACGGGTGCAGCCCACAGCGCCAGGGCACAGCACGGCGGGCACGCGTACAGAGCGCAGGAAGCAGGTTCCTGGGGCTCAGAGGTCTCCGGACCCACCTCCCATGGCAGGGCAGAGCTGGGAATGCTCCGGCACTGGATCTACTCCTGCTGAAGGCCCCCTCCCCCCATGTGTAAGAACAGCTTTGACAGATCACAGTGATGACAGCTGGTGACAGATGCACGACATCTGCAGAGCGCACGGGCCGACTAAACCCAGCGCTCTGGACGGCTTCAGAACAAACAACTGTGTGTGCGTGCGAATGCACGTGCGTGTGCCACAGACCTGAGCGGAGGGGGCGCAGCTGGCCGTGCACGCCCTCACGTGATGCTCTGGACACATGGGCGCTGCCTCTGTGGGCACCCACGGACCCTCCACCCACATTCGCAGAGGGCTCGCCGTCACCCGTGTCCTTGGGGTCAGGACTGCTCAGCTGTCCATGGAAATGCAAGGAAGGAAAGGTGATGCCAGCTCCTCTGGCTTTGTGGGACAGAGAACCTCACCGTTCGCAGAGGCCCAGGTTGGACAGAATCAGTCATGGACGTGACCCGGTTTGCCAGTCAAGTCTCTGTGTAAGGGCCTTTGGGCATTTTCCCACCATGAAACCCGCTGGCCCTCCGAAGGCCCACAGCCAGGGTGCAGCCGTGTCCTCCCAGCTGTGTCGGGGCCTGCAGCGGCAGGGCGGGGCTGCCTCTCAGACGCGGTGCGGTGGGCATGGCGGCCCCGGTGAAGACTCAGACGGCAGGCGCTCGGGTCCAGGGCGCTCTGGATGGCAGAGGCCCTCGGAACAGAGCACTGGGGAAAAGCCAATAGATCCCGCCCGGCTACGGGCATCGAGGCAGGACCGTTGCTGGGGCAAACCGGCCGCGCAGCCCCGGGCGCCGTGGGCCTCGCCATGGAGGGGGTCTCAGTACCGCTGGGCCCTTTTGATAAGGTCCTGACCCGCCTCCGGGCGGCCCCTGGGCTCAGACATGGAACCGAGAGCTGGAAAATGACGGTGACAAGGGTGGGCGTCACCCCCGGCCCGAGGCGTCCTCGGCCTCCCCACTCCGTTCTTGCAGGAGGCGGGGGCGCCCCGGGCATCCGCTCAGCCACCCGCGACTCCGGGCACCTTCCTGGCTAGGGCCCTGCCGCTCGGCCCCGCCCAGAGCTCCCCCCCCCAGGGAGCCGGCGTCAGGGGCGCGGCGGTGCGGGGCTGCCCCGCCCCCGCTACACGGTCGTCTCGTTCCTCCAGGGCCCGGTCCGGATGTTGCCCGCCACGTCTGGGCCGTAGGGCCCGCCCCCCTGCGCCTCCCCCTTGAGCGGCCCGTTCTGGCCGGGGCCGCCTAAGGGCAGCGACTGGGTCCTGCGGTGCATCTCCAAGTGGGCGCCCCCCAAGCCGGGCCGCGCGGCGCAGCCGTAGAGCACAGGGCTGGCGGCGCGGCCCTCGGGCGGCCCGGCCAGGGGGTAGGGCTCGCCCTGCGCGCAGCAGGCCGGCGAGTGCGTCGCCGCGGGGCCCTCGAGCGAGCTGGGGGCGCTGTCTGTGCGCGAGCTGGGGGGGCTGCCGTCCAGGCTCGAGGGTATGTGGTAGGCGTATTCGCACTCAGCCACCGCCCGGGGCCGGAAGTAGGGAGGCTTAGTTCTGGCCTGGAGGCACCTGTGCAGGTGCAGGTCGTGCCCGAAGGCGTCCTGCTGGTGCATGTGGGCCTCGTCCTCCATCAGCTGCTCGCAGTGCGTCTTGGCGCAGCAGGGCGTGGCCGGCGACAGGCAGCGGACGTGGCCCTGCGCGGCCTGCAGGTTGGTCATCTTGCAGTGGCCCGGCGGGTGGCCGAAGGCCCTCGGCCTTCCGAGGCACGGGGAGTCCTGCAGGCAGGCCGCGGGGCCCAGCGCGTCCCCGTTGGCGTCCGCCTTGGCACGGGCGCTGCCGGAGGCCGCGCGGGCGTCCCGGCGGGAGGGGCAGCAGGCCCACCAGCAGCGCCACACGTCGTCACGCTTGGCGCAGTGGTGGATGAGCACGAAGAGCCCGAGCGTCACGCAGAAGGCCCCGTACAGGCAGCTGAAGACCATGTCCAGGAAATGGCCCTGCGACACGGCCAGCGCCCCGAAGGCCCAGGTGGCAGCGAAGAGCAGCAGCGTGAATGCGGCCGCGCCGAGCTGGGCCTTGAGCGAGTGCTCATTCTGCAGCAGTGACGCCGCCAGTGCGTCGCCGGAGGGCTGCGGGACCGGCCGGGGCCCGGGGCTGTGGCCCGCATCTGGCACCGCGAGGCGCTGCTGCTCCTCCGTCCGCGCCCTGAGCTCATACCTACGCTCCGGGTGGCGCCGCAGCTGGATGTAGGTGCCCAGGAAGTACGCGCAGGTGACCAGGGCGATGAAGGCGGCGGGACCGTAGAAGGCGCCCAGGCTGGGTTCCCAGGCCATCCAGCAGCTGCGGGAGGAGAGCAGGTCACCCAGTGCCCGGGCGGGGGCCAGGGCGCAGGAGGGCTCCCCAGGTGAACATGCACACAGCATGCAGCCCCCCGGTGCACACCCCCAGTGCAACTCCTGCACCCCTGTGCACACTCCAAGTTGCACACACCCCCAGTGGCACACACACACCCAGTGCAACTCCTGCACCGCCATACACACTCACACCCCAGTTGCACACTACTGCATCCCCAGTTGCATGTACACGTGCTCCAGTGGCACACTCACGTACCCCTAGGTGCACAACCCCTCGGCAGGGAGAGTGCCTTGATTTTTTGGGGGTCATTGTTTTCCCTGCACTCATCTGTATTAACAGAATTTTAAAATAGTGAATTAGCTTAATTTCTAATAAGGAAACAAATATAAAATTAAAGAACAAGGGAGTCCCATTTCCTGGGACTGCAGTGGGATGTGGGTGTCAGCTGTTCTGGGTGGACCGGCCCCCTAGACAGCCCCAGGGTCACCGCCTAGTGGCCAACAGGAGGTCCAGCAAGTGTGGCCCTGGCGGCTCCAGCTGCGGGTGCTCCGGGGTCAGACATGGCCAGCCCCAGCGATGGGGGTGAGCAGAGGGCAAAGGCCAGAGCACGGGCTGGGGTGCCGCTCCCTCCCTCCCTCCCTCCTCCCCCCAGGACGCTCCCTGGGAGGGAGCGGAAACGACCCTGAAGGTGGGGGTGGCGGGATGGGAGGTAGGCCTGAGCGCAGGCCTGGGTGTTTGGGCAGCAAGAAGAGATGTGGGGGCAGGTGGAGGGTACTGAAAGTGGGGAGGGGCCCATGGGCACGTGGCCTGTCGGCCTTGTCCTCTCTGGGGTGGGGTGCATGCTTTCAGGGCGTCTGTGCTGCTGAACCTCTGTCGTCCCTCAGCCTTCCTAGCTAAAGGAAACCCGGCTCTTGGCCTCCGGGGATGAAGGCAGAGGCAGTGTCTGCTCCGGCTGGTCTGCAGTGAGGAAGGGGAAGGACAGAGCGGCTGTGGGGGGCCATGCCAGGCCCCCAGCACCAGGACTTCTTGCTCTGTTTCCTAGTGGACATACCGGGGACGGTCCCTGGGTGGGCCCTGAGCCTGTGTCTTATCTCGTTCTAGGGCTGACGCTTTAGGCAAGGGTGGTGACCGCAAGGATGCTCACACGCAGCCCGCCTTCCTTGGCTTCACCTCGTCAACACTGGGGTCACCCCGTGGCGGAAGCCAGGTCAGGGGGTGGACGGGGCCGCCTCCTGCCCGGCCGCCCTCCCAGGCCGCGCTGCTGCCGGGCCGAGCTGGGTACTCACTAGGCGACAGCCTCGGCCTCTGTCCCGTAATTCCTGATGTTAGTGGCCGCCGTGACCCCGCAGATGATGAAGGGGACCCCTCCGCTTACGAGGTAGAACCTGTAAACGGCAGAGGCACGCTCACTGTTTGTGACAAAATGCGGTCTGGCGCCCTCACGCAGCCAAAGAAGCCCCCGCCAGGCCCGGGCCTCGGGAATGTTTCCACGTGCAGAGAAGACCCCGGTGGGGGCAAAGGCACGGGAAGGGGCAACATCCAGTGCGGCTCCGGGTTCCCACCTGGGCAGGGCAGGGCCTGGCGCCATGGGCAGTGTGATGCCGAGGCGTGCCGGCAGCCGAGCGCGCTGTGCCCAGCGCTCCTCGCCTTAGGCCATGCCTCCTCTTGGGGCAGCCAACAGCCACTGGTCAAAGTGGGGCCCCTCGCCTTGGGGTGGGCAGCTCTGAAGCCCCCTCCAGCTCCAGAGCTTCCTGGGGCCAGCTGGGGCCTTGCTCGTGAGAGAGCCAACCCCACTGCCTTCCTTGCCATCCTGCGTCCTCCACGCTCCGCCCCCCACGCTGACCCCCAGAGCTAGGCACCAGCCGAGACAGGGACTCTCCAGGCAGGCCCCAGGAAGTGTGAGCAGGAACTGGAAGGGGTGCCCACGGGGTGCGGGGCTCGGCCCGGTGCGAGGAGTGGGGGTCTCCACTGTGGCCCAGCACCATCTGCCTCCAGCATCAGCCTGCGTCGTCTGCACACAGCTCTGCCGCAGCCCTGGGACAGCCAGTCAGAATGAAAAGACAAGGGAGTGACACGGAAGGGACGGCAGCACCTGGGGACCCCAAAAGACAGAGACCCCAGGACCTCGGGACCCTCTGGTTCAGCTCCACCCCTCAGAGTTCCAGGGGTCAGTTCTGACAGGGCCCGCCACGCCCAGAAAGCCTTGGAGAACCACACGTGGCTGAGAGCGTGGGTCAGCATGGGGGCCCAGGGGCGCGGACAGAGGGCGGTCCCGGCTGAAAAGGCCGCGTGAGCTGCACCTTAGCTGGGCTGTTCTCAGAGTGGGCAAGGGGTCTGGGGCAGGGGGATCTGGGGGCATGGCTGCCTGTCAGTCCGCAGCAGCACGGCTGTGTGGGGAGGCTTAGGGGTTTCCCGTGGCCCCTGGGGAATTCGGGGGCTAAGCCGAGGGAGCTGAGTTTCCTCACACACGTGTTCGTAACACGTGGGACTGCCTGGCAGAGCTTTACTCCTGTTTAGAGCAGGAGGACTGTCCTCTTTCAGACAAGCTAGATTGGGGTGCCCGGGCAGCTGGCTACATGGAGCAGGCAGGTAGGAGAACCGAACTTGGGCATCAGCCGCACTGGGTGCTGGAATAGACGAGATCTCTCCCCTGTGAGGAGAGAAGAGGCCCAGTCTGGACTCTGGGAAACCCTCTTTGCTGAGGAGCTTCTAGGCCACCTGGAGGTCTTCACCTGGAGGGCCTCACCTGAAGGGCCTTAGCTGGGGGCCCTCACCTGGAGGATCACACCTGGAGGGTCTCACCTGGAGGGCATGTGGATGGGTGTGCAGTGAGCAAGGCCCAGCTCCTTCCCAGAGTAAATTCTGATCCCCTGGGAAGTCCCAGCACTTGCCATATTAAGAAAATCATGAGCATCAGCTCTTTACTCAAGAGGGTGACACCTTAGATCCAAGCCTAGTGCCTTGAGGTCCCACTGCCCCTTCCTGGCACCTGTAGGATGGGAACACTGATGCCTGGGAACTTACTCATTGCTATTCCAGGCTCTGGGTATTAGCCCGTGTTCACATCATACTTGCTATTCTTCAAGGAAAACAAAGTTTTCAGCATGCAGGGGACTGAGAACGTTTTTAGTGTCTCGAGAGAGAAGAGGCCAAGTGGCAAGTCAAACAGGAGACAGGATGGAGGGCCACGGGGAGAAGGATGGAGCTTAGCTGGCCTTCCCTTCACACCCCGCTCCTGCAGGAGGTGCCCCCACCTCCTTGACAACCGTGGAGTGGCTCCAGAGCGCTCTGGAGGCAGGTGCTACATCACCTCAAGCCAGGCTGCACCGGGTCGGGGCTGAGGGTGGCAGGTGGCCTTGGGCAGAAAGACCACACCCAGCCTGTGTCTGCAGAGACACGGTGTGAGACGCCAGTTCCCATAAGGCACGGTCACGCCACGGGGGCAGAGGAAGACTGGTCCCAGAGCAGCCCTCCTGCAGATAACAGTTGTCAACATTTTGGACAAAATACAAAAAAGAAACAAACATAAAACCCACCCAAGTGTCTGAAGACTCTGAAGAGTGAACTAGAAAATCAGCACCTGGGACAAGGGCATGGAGTGGATTTGCTTCTTTTTACGGCTTCAATTTGAGGTCAGCTGTAATCACTGCCAGATTGGGGTGGGGTGGGGCTAAAATTCAGATAGAAAACAGTCTTTCTGGCTTGAAGACCAAGGAAAGAGTTCATGGGAACCATAGCAGTTGGAAGTTGAGAGCATAGTCTTGGAAAGGGGAAAGTTAGAGAAGCAAGCCCCCAAATTCTGTTGGGATCTCTGGCTGACCCCCAGAACAGCCATGTACAGGACAGGCTGCAGGCACTTGGCTGAGGGTAGAGGAACTGAACTGAGGGCTGCTACCCAAGAGGTGGAGTTTGCAGTCTGAGTCCAACCAAGCAAGCTGCCCAATTAAAAATATCAACAGATCAGAGCTCTCAGCAATTATGATAATTATGAACAATAAGGTGAAGAAAAAGGTAAGAAATCTCAGCAGAAAAGAACAAAATGTATATTCTAGAAAAGAAAAAATAATACATCAAATGAAAATTTTACTGCATGGGCTTATAGCATATTTGGGATGACAGAAAAGATTCAGCGAGCTTGAATATAGAGTAATAAAAATTCTGAGGAGCAGAGAGAAGAATGATTTTAATAAAGGACCAAAAGCTCAGGAAAATGTAGGCCATCAAAGGTCTAACATACATGGAATTGGAGTTGGAGAAGGAGAAAGAGAATGGGATAGGAAAAAATTGAAGACATAATACCTGAAAATCTCCCAAATTTGGTGATTTACCATTTCAAGAATCTCAGTGAACTCAAAACAGGATAAATATGAAGAATATCATGCCAAGCCACTAGGCACATCATAGTTGAACTGCTGAAAACCAAAGGTAAAGAAACATTTCTGAAAGTAGCCAGAGGAAAAGGTACATTGCCTAGAGGTCAACAGTGATTCCAATTCCACTGACTTTTCAGCAGAAACCATGGAGACCAGAAGACAGGGAACAATATTTTTAAAGTACTGAAAAAAAGAAATTCCCATAAACACAGAATTATATATCCATAAAAAATATTCTTCAAGAATGAAGGTGAAATAAAGACATTTTCTGAGAATAAAACTAAGAGAATTTGTTGTCAGCAGACCGGCATTTCAAGAATGCTAAACCAAGTTCTCTAGGCTGAAGGGAAATTAGACCAGAAGGAAACTTGGATCCTCTGGGAAGGAATGAAAATACATAATAAATGGCAATGTAAGACTATGTTTCCTTTTAATTTCTTTAAGATATATGACTGTTTAAAGAAAGAATGCCCAAGTTGTCCTGTGGCATTTATAATATATGTGGGGTAATACATATGATGACTATGGAATTCAAGGTTGGGGAAAGGGGGGTGGTCCCTTAAACTTGTAAGATATCTCTATTTTACATGAAATGGTACAACATTTACTTTTTTTTTTTTTTTAGATTTTATTTATTTATTCATTTATCCCCCCCTTGCTGCCTGTGCTCGCCGGGTCAGCCAACCACGCCGTGCAGGTGGGCCCGCCCCCACCAGGAGGCCCCGGGAACCGAACCCGGGGCCTCCCATATGGCAAACGGGAGCCCCACTGATTGAGCCACAGCCGCTTCCCAACATTTACTTTAAATAGGCTGTAGATTTTAAAGCTGCCACTAAAAATAATATTAAAAAGCTAACAGAAATTAAAATAAAAAATTTAAAAATATTTAAATAATCCAAAGACAGGAAAGGAGGGACAGAAAAACAACAACAGTAACAACAATAAAGGGGAAACCCAAAAACAAATAGTGACATGGAGACCTAAACATGACCATATAAAAATTACATTAAATTTTAATGGACTAAACACTCCAATTAAATGGCAGAGATTGTCTGAATAGGTAAAAATAGAAGACAGTGATATGCTACCTACAATCGAAGTGCTTTAAATATAAAGACACAACTAGGTTGAAAGTAAATCGATGGGAATATATAAGCTGTGCAAACCATAGTCCTAAGAAGGCTGGGATGACTTTTTAAATTTTTGAAGATTTATTTATTTACCGCCCCCCTCGTTGTTTTGTGCTCACTGTCTGCTCTCTGTGTGTTCTTCTGTGTCTGCTTGTCTTCTCTTTAGGTGGCACTGGGAACCGATCCTGAAACCCTCCAGAGTGGGAGAGAGGCGCTTAATCTCTTGCACCACCTCAGCTCCCTGGTCTGCTGTGTCTCTTACTGTCTCTTATCTGTGTCTCTTTTTGTTGCATCATCTTGCTGCGCCAGCTCTCTGTCTGGGCCAGCACTCCTGTGTGGGCCAGCGCTCCTGTATGGGCCAGGATTCCGCACAGGCCAGCACTCTGCATGGGCCAGCTCTCTGCTTGGGCCAGCTTGCCCCATGGGCCAGCTTGCCTTTTATCAGAAGGCTCTGGGAATTGAATCCTATATGGTAGATGGGAGCCCAGTAGCTTGAGCCACATCCATTTCCCTGGGATGACTATTATTAATATCAGAAAAATGGGACTTTAACATAAAGAGAATTACAAGATAAAGAAGTCTGTTTCACAGAGGATCCCTTGTATGGACAAATTGCTTTTCTCTTGCTGCTTTCAGAATTCTCTCTTTTTCTTTGGTATTTGATATTCTGATAAGTATGTGTCTCAGAGTAGGTCTATAAGGGTTTATTCTGTTTGGAGTATTTTGTGCTTCTTGGACATGTATATTTGTGTCTTTCATAAAAGTTGGGAAGTTTTTGGCCATTTTTTTCTCAAACATTCTTTCTGCCCCTTTTCCCTTCTCTCTTTCTGGGACATCCATGATGCATATGTTTATGTGCTTCATGCTGTCATTCAAATCTCTGATTCCCTGCTAATTTTTTCCCCATCTTTTCTTTATCTTGTTCTTCTGTCTGTAATAATTCAGTTGTCCTGTATTCTAGTTCACTGATTCTTTCTTCTGCCTGTTCAAATCTTCTGTTGTATGCCTCTAGTGCATTTTTACTCACTTCGGTTGTGCTTTTCACCCCCTTAATTTCTGTTGGTTTCTTTTTATATTTTCAAATTCTTTATGCTTACACAATGTTTCTTAATATCCTTTAACTCTTTAGCCATATTTCTTTCATTTCCTTGAATTGACTTGGGAGATTTATTTAAGCATTTTTGATTAGTTGTTCCAAATTCTGTGTCTCCTCTGAAGTTTTAATTTGTTCTCTTGCCTGGGCAATACTTTCCTGTTTCTTAGTATGGCTTGTAATTTTTGCTGATGTCTAGGCTTCTGATTATCTTGATGAGTTTACTCTGAAGATCAGTTTTTCTCTCTTGCCTAAGGTTTTTTTTTTTTTTTTTTGGTACCAGGAGCTGGAAACTGAAGCTGGGACCTCGTATGTGGGAAGGGAAGCTGGTGCTCAACCACTGAGCCACATTGGCTCCCCTGAGAGTTGTTTTTTTCATTTGTTTTGCTTTTTTTATTTTTTTAGGTGGCATTGGGAACCGAACCTGGGATCTCCCATGTAGGAAGCAGGCACTCAACCACTTGAACCACATCATTTCCCCCTACCTAGGGTTTTTTTTTTTTTTTTACTTTTTATGGTTTTATTTCACACAAATGAAACTTGGAAATAAGCTGTCTATTCGTTTTCCTCGCTGCGCAGCCAGACATTGGGATTGGTGACGCTAATGGCCAGCTGGGCTGCTCTTTCCATGATGGCTTTGTGGTCCTTAGAAGAAACATTGTGAGCTATCTCAGCACAGTAAGATTTGTTGCCCATCAGCAGCACTTCCAGCTCCTTGACATTGTGGACCAGGAACTTTTGGAAGCCTCTGGGCAGCATGTGCTTCATTTTCTTGTTGCTCCCATCTTGTTGGGCATCAGGATCTGACCCTTGAATCTTCTCCGTACCGTTGTCAATGCCTCTGGGTTTCCACCAGTTATGCTTAATTTTGACATATCTATCTGACTGGTGCTGGATGAACGTCTTGGTCCTCTTTTTGGCAATCTTGGGCTTCACAAAGGGTCTGAGGGCAGCTATGATGCCAGGGGGCGATGGGACCAGATAGAGACCATAGGGTCACGCATGGGCAATGATTATGACTCCTTACCTAGGGTTTTATTTTTTATTGACTTTGTGCTGAGGCTCTTCTTTGACACTTGGTTCAACTTATTCTAGACCTTTAGAATAGCCCATGTTTAACTAATCAGATTTTTTTCAGTTGTTCTTCATCTGCTTCTTTCTCTGGATATGCAGTTCAATTTTTAAGATTGCACTTTTTGTGCAATTGTTTCACCTCCAGGAGGAAGTTTCCTTTCCTCTGTTCCTTCTCTGGGAATCTTGATCTGTTCTGTTTGTTTTTCTTTTACCTCTATGGTTTTTTACACTCCTTTAATTCTCTTTAGCTGCTTTTGCATGGAGGGCAAATTCTGGGAGAAGGGTCACCCCGGAGAGGACTTTCCCAAGTCAGAATTTCTCAGCCAAAACAGGCCTAGGGACCCATAAAGGGGCACATACTGGCTCCAGCATGCCCTGGGGAGGGGATTGGGAAGGGTGATAAGAACCTCTTTGATGACTTCCCAAGCTGCATTCTCCTGGCCTGCCCAGAAAATGCAGCCCTTAAGCTAACTGTTCCCTGCAGCCCTGAGCGGTGTGCTGCATCTTTAAATGTCCACTGCCTCCACCCCTGTCTGGGGAGCGTTGAAACAATGGCTGCTACTGCCTTTCTGGGGTGGGATGAAACAGTAGCTCAGAGCTCAGACCCAGCAATATGAATTCTCTAATCAAAAGCCATGATCAGTGCTTGGCTGTGACTATCCCTGTTCTCAAGAAAGGATTTTTATGCCTCTTTCTGCCAGCAGCAAGCCAGACACTGGACTCTAAGGTGGTCAGCCATGAGTGCAGGGGGTGAGTGCTGGCAGCTACTCGGTGGAGAGAGTAAGTCACTGTTCCCTACTGTAGTTTATCCACCTCCTCCTCCTGCTCTTTCCTGGGTGCTATAATGTTCTTCTGGCCTCTGGAGCCCCAGAACTGTTGTCACAGACAGTTCCTGCCTGTTTGACAGCCATTTTGGTGGAAAACTGAGTCTTGGTGCTCCCTACTTTGCCATCTTCCCTGGAAATCCATGAAGCCATAACGTTTTTAGAGGAAAATAATAGAATATTTTCATGACTTGGTAGTAGGCAAAGCTTTCTTAGGCAGGTTGTAGAAAGCAATATATATTAAAAAAAAATTGATAAACTAGACTTCATCTACATTAACAGCCTCTGCTGTCACCAAAGACACTGTTAAGAAAATGAAGTGACAACTGGGGATTGGGAAAATGTTTCCTAAACGTATTTCTGACAAAGGAATTTTATGGATTTATAAAGAAATCTTCCAACTGAAAAACAACTTCAAAAAAATCCAATAAAAATGGGCAAAAAATTTAAAGTCATTTCATGAAATAAGACATCCAAATGACCAATAAACACATGAAGAAGTGTGTGACACCATTGGTCATCAGGGAAATTCCAAGGAAAATCACATGTGCTGCCATGACCAGGCCAGAATCACTCGAGTTCCAAAGACAAACACTACTGGGCTCTGTGACTCTCACAAGCCATCGAGGGGATGTAAAATGGTGCTGCCAGTTTGGAAAAAGGATGGTAGCATCTTTTTATTTTTATTTTTTAAAGGGAGTGCAGAGCAAGTTTATTGAGCTAAAGCTGTATTAATGCAGGAGCAGCATCAAAAGAGGTTTCTGTTGAAAAGTTTGAGTTGGGGGTGCAGCTTATGTGGCTGCCTGAGACAAAGGGAAGGTGGGGGGTAAGGGGAGGGATAAGGGGACATGATTTATTCTGGGTATGTAGTTTCCATGCTTTCCGTGCTCTCTGTGTATTACAAGGCTGTGGGGCTGTTTGGGCCCAGCTGGATTATTAGCAAGCAGGGTGTTGATGTAAGGTGGTGCCACTTGGTGAAGATCAGCAGGCCTTGCTGCTGCCAGCTCGACTCTTTGTTACCTCTCTTCTCAGGCTGGGGCGGGGTTTTTATCAGCAACACAAAGTATGTCAGCTCACTTCCGTGCACCTCTGTTTCTTCTCTATAACTCCCTGGATAAAATGGAAGCATGTCTCTCGCAAAAAATGGCTGAGTGTGGGCAAGATGCCGCTGAGTGAGCTGCCCTGGGAACCCGCAGAGCAGGAGGCTCCAGGGCATGGATCCAGGGGCAGAATGGAGTGTCACTCAGCGGCAAGAAGGACACAGCGCCAACACGGGACAACACGGATGGACCCGAGGACCCCGCATTGCGTGGAGCAAGCCAGGCACTGAAGGACGGACACTACGTGCCCGGTAGCTTCTTTTGGAACTAAACATGCACCTACCCTAGGACCCAGACGTCTCAGCAGAGCTGTGGAGAGAGGGTGTGGCACAGCGGAGCCTGTGGCCGCGTGGAGGGCGGCTTGCCCAGGAAACCCCGCCCAGGACCTCGCACCGCGGGCAGACCCAGAGCCGTGGGGTGCCTCCCTTCCCCGGGTGCTGCGGCTGGGAGAGGGGCCCCTCGGCCTGCGCAGCCCCAGAAGGCATCAGGGTCGGGGCTCCTGGTTCTTGGACGCCTCTGCAGCTCAAGCCGGACGCGTCCTGGATGGCAGAGAAGCACCTGCACTGCTGCTGCTGCCGAGAAGGGAACGAGGGCCCCTCCCCACCGGGACCGCCTGGAGCCGCGGGGGTACCGTTTTCCTCTGCTGGGAGCGTAAACTCTGACTACACCCGGGTCCCCCTGCAGCAAGGGCCAGCTCCAGGCAGGCGCAGAACCCTGCTCTGTTGGGGAGGCCGGCCCTGCTCTCGGTTCTTACCAAGTCAGCGGGGTGGGCTGCGGGGTCGGCCGCGCTCCAGCGGTGCCCCTCCCTCTGCCCACGGCACCCTTAGGCCTGCTTGTACCTGTGCCAGCTTCTGTCACTCTCACTGGGCCTCAGGAAGCGCCTCCCCCCGCCGCCCCCATCTCCCCTGCAGCCACCCGGGGCCAGGGCCAGCTCAGCCGCCCCCATCGGGACACCCGACGTCCACGTGGCTCCCAGAGCGTCAGGCCTGTCTCCTCTTGTTTTGCTGAAACTTTCTAGAAAGAAAGGTGAATCTGAATTTCAGCAAATCCCAGGAGCTGCCCTGGTATGACTGCCAACAGGATTCTAGTTTCCACTGAAACAAGTGGCAAGAAGAACGAGGTGGGGGCACAGGGGCTGCGGCGCCTGGGAGGGGTGGTCTGGACAGTCAAAGCTGGAGATGCCGCGAGGCGTCCACGCCCTCATCCCTGCAACCACAACCAGACTGGCCCAAGGGTCTCTGCGGGGGCGCTGGAGTCAAGCTCCCGAGCGGTGCCTCCAGAAGCCGGAAAGGGGAGAACAGATCCCCTGGAGCCTCTCGAAGGAGCAGCCGTGCCCACACCTGATTATTATTATTATTTTTTTTTAAAGATTTTATTTATTTACTTTATCCATTTTAAACCCCCCTTTCCCCATTTGCTGTTTTTGTGCCCATTTGCTGGGCAACTCTCTGTGTGTGTTTCCTGCCATCTCTTCTCATCCTCCTCCTCCAGTCTTCCCCAGGATTCGATCCTGGAGACCTCCGATGTAGGAGAGAGGTATTCTGCCACCTGCGCCACCTCGGTTCCTGGTTTTCAGAGCTTTCGGAGCATCTCGTCTTGTCTCTCCCCTGTTACGTCATCATCCTGCTGCATGGCTCCCGGGGCCGACAGCTCAGCGGCACACAGAGCCTGGCAGCCCATGCGCCTTCTATATATATATATATTTTTTTTACCGGGAGGTCCCGGGGATCGAACCCAGGTCCCTCCATATGGCAGACGGACGCCCAACCATCTGAGCCACATCCGCCCCCCCCACCTGATTTTAACCCAGGGGCCCCATTTCGACATGTGCCCTCTGGGCATCTGAGAGGCTGCATGTGTGTGCAGGGCTCTAGGCCACAGGAGGGTGGCAGCTTGTCCCAGCGGCTCTGGGAAAAGGGCGGCCTGAGCCACACGCCTGAAGTGTGTCGACAGAGCTAACCCGGAAAGGCATTTTGAAGAGGGGTAGGGGCTCCTAAAAAGACACCCACTGCCCACAGCCTCAAAACCATGAACTTTTGTCTCGAGAGATGACTTTTAGGCAAAGCTATTGCCATGCACATATTCTCTGCAGGACTGCTATGAAGAGTGTAGAAAGAAACCTATAGATCAGTAAGAAAAAAGCAGACCACCCAAAGGAGAAATGGGGGAGAGATGACCAGGCATCACAGAGCCCCGACGGCCACTGCCCACGCTGGGGGCGGCGGGGAGGCCGCGGGGCACTGGCATTCACCTGCGGAGCGGGTTAGGGACATGGCCTCGGGGGCCCCGAAGCTGGAGCTATGCATGCCTCTGCCCCATGTTTCCATGCCATGGCGTGTCCACGGGGTTGTCCACACCTGTCCAAGCAGTGTCATCAGCAGGCGGACGGATGAACCTGGTCTGCTCACGCAGTCTCTATTTCACAGCAATGCAAAGCAAGGAGCCAGCAAACACCATTGCCCGGATCTTAGACAGCAACCTCCGAGATGACAAAAAATGACACGAGTGCGTCTGTGTCCATACAGCTACAGCCAGGGCTGGCAAAATTCCAGTGGCTGGCTGGTGTTGTGGGGTCTGCGCCCCCAACAGGGAGCACTAGGGGTGGACCCCAGCTCAGGTCCTGGGGCTGGGGTGGGGGTGCATGGGTCCCACTGATGGCCTGCCCGGCAGTGGCCAGGCTGGCTCTTCCCTTCCCGCTCTCTCCTGTGCCCCCGTGCCGCGCGCAGGGACTGTGCCTGCCGACCCCAGCTCCAGGGGGCTGCCCCAGCCCGGCACACGGCTCAAGACTCGTGGCCTCCTTTTCTCTCGCAGTCAGTTCCCCCAATAAAATCTGTGCACATTTAACTGTGTCTCTGAGTGGGCCTCTTGGAGGCGGGGCTAACGTGCCCACAGGGTCTCTGCAGCCCCCAGTTCACGAGAAAGGGCGAGAACGCGCACGCGGGGATGCGACGGCCTGTTGTCGGAGAAGCAGCTGTGCCACTCCCAGCCACGCACCGCTAAGCGCCCGGCACGAATGGTTTGGCAGTGGACTGCAGCCCGCTGGGTTCTCAGCTCTCCACAAGCCTTTGCTAAGCTGGCGTCAAGGCTGCCCCTGGGGCGTGTTTTGCAGCCAGGACCTCATCAGCCCTCCAGCGCCCGCACGAGCATCTGAGCCTGCGGCCACAGACGCCTTCCTGATGCCACCAATGCCCCCTGCCCATGTCGCTGTCCATTCTACCAGACGCAGTGAAGAGTGGGGATGCGGCTTTCCACTTCAACAGGGAGCGAGGCCCCTAATGCTGGTAGAATGGGGGTGAGCCCCCCATGCTGGTAGAAGAGGGGGCGAGCCCCCC
>JAKSZT010054542.1:397461-410471 GCA_026826555.1 Tolypeutes matacus | reverse complement strand
GGGCAACAAAAAAGAGGGGGCCAACCATGCAGGCAGAGGGCCGCCAGGTGTGAGGGGCGGGGCTGGGAGGGGAGGAGTCTGCTCCTGGGTGGGTGGGTTGTGGGGGTCCATCCAGGCGGGCGAAGCAGCCAGTCCCTCCTTGCTCTCCGGGACAGTCTCATAGACGTGCCCCAACCCCAAAGACAGATTCTGGAGGCCTCGGGGTCAGGGGCTGGACATATGGATTCCCGGGGGGCTGAGAGAATCTCCCCAACAAATAACAACCAGGGTTGCAGGAGAGAAGGACTTAGAAATGGGGCAGAGAGCTGGGCAGAGACCTGCCTTGTCACCTTTGCACAGTGAGGAGGGGCTGACAGGGGAGCTCCCTCCCTCCGTAGTCAGTGCTGGGGGGCTCTGGAAGGAGGGAGCTCCCCCGTGGGTGGGCGTCAATGCGTCTCACAGACGTACCACAGAAAGGGGAAGGGTCCGCCTCCGAGCTCCTTGTGTGCTGGGGGCCCTGGCGGGGTCAGGGCTGGAGGCTCTGTGTGTCCTCTCAGGGGGAGACTGGGCTGGGGAGGGGGCGGCTGGTGGGCGGGAGGGTGGACGAAGGACTTGGGGCTGCAAGACCAAGGGGCCCTGAGTGGCCGTGGTGGGGTGAGGGGACTGACCCCTTAAGGAGCTGAGATTTGAGGGGCCCTGAGTGGCCCCGAGGGGAGGTGCCGTGGCCCCAGCTCTGCTGCCTCCAGTATCTTCCCATAGCGTCCTGTTCCCCCAGAATGGAAGCATTGGATGAGAGCCCTCATGGCCTCAGGAGGGCTTGGCTCTCCCCCTGCACGGAAGCCGAGTGGGCAGGGGTCGATGTGAGGGGCTGGGTGGGGAGGGGGCTCGGGGACCCCCACCAGGCGACCTGGGTTCCAGTGGCCTTTCTGGGGCAGTGCGTTCTGCCTGGACTGAGAGCACAGGGCAGGCGTCTGGTGCGGCTGCGGGTGGACCAGATCATCCAGAGCCAGGAGGGGTCAGGGCAGGGAGGGCCTGGGGGTTTCCGGGGCCGGCGCCTTGGACAGGAGGAGAGAGGACCTCCAGGAGGGGCATGGGGGGGGAGTGGCGGGGGGACAGGGGGGGAGTCAGAGCATTGGCAAAGGAGAGGAGGTGAGGCCGTGCCAGCACAGGAGAGCCGGCAGAGGCTCTGTTGTCCGTCTGTCCACCCGTCTGCCTGTCTGCCCACAGGGAAGGGACCACCAGCCCTTGTGGTGGGACCGCCCCACTGCTGAGCCGCTCTCACTCATCAGCCCCTCCTGGGAGCCTCCCCAGGTTGCCCGCGTCCCTCTGGGCACGGTGTCCGGCCTGAGTCTGGCTGTGGCCTTGTGAGGATGGCTCTTTGTCCCGACTCAAAGCCTGGCCATTGCCCTTCACTTTGGGGGTCCACGCCCCCCATCCTCTAGGGTAGCCCTGGCGTAGAGCCTCCTGCCCCACGGGCACACCGCTTCTTCCGGCCTGCAGGTGTTTAGCCTGGCTGCAATGGCTCAGGCCAACTTTGCTTTGGAACCAAGGATGCACTCAGGTTTTGATGCTTCCAAACCTGAGTGGACAGACCCTGTGGGGCCTGCTGGAGCCTCCCACTGCTGGGCACACACCTGGTACATTTACCTGGATACACACCTGGGCACACACCTACCACCATTCATCGGATATTTCTTGAGCACCTTCCTGGGCCAGGTACTCAAGAAACCTTGAGGCTACACTTGGGGGGCATTTTTGGGAGGGGTATGTCTCCAGAGCTCGCTCTGGCTGCCTCCCCTTCACTACTTCAGGAAGGAGGGGCAAATGGACAGGTGCAGCGGCCAATCAAGGGCAGATCCTATGTGGCTTCAACTGCTCAGTCTGCACATAGGAGTGGGCATACCTCACCTGCCTGCACGCAGGAGCGGGCGTACCTCACTGCCTGCACACAGTAGCAGGTATACCTCACCTGTACACAGGCACATGCATACCTCACCTGCACACAGGAGCGCATGTACCTCACCTGCCTGCACGCAGGAGCTGGCGTACCTCACCTGCATACAGGCACATGCATACCTCACCTGCACACAGGAGTGCATGTACCTCACTGCCTGCACGCAGGAGCTGGCGTACCTCACCTGCATACAGGCACATGCATACCTCACCTGCACACAGGAGCGCATGTACCTCACTGCCTGCACGCAGGAGCTGGCGTACCTCACCTGCATACAGGCACATGCATACCTCACCTGCACACAGGAGTGCATGTATCGCACCTGCCTGCACACAGTAGCAGGTGTATCTCACCTGCACACAGGAGTGTGTGTACCTCACCTGCCTGCACCTGGAGGGCCGGATCACTCCATCTTTCTTGGCCCTTGTGATAAGATCCAAGAGAGATTCACGAGGTGCTGCAGGGCCACGAGACCAAGAGCTCACAGTGTCGTGAAACGTCCCGTTCTGCAGGGTGCGGCTGAGTGGCTGCATGGCCACTGACCACCTCCCACCCGCCTGTAACCCCAGCTTGCTTGGAGGGCAGCTCACCCCTGGGAAGGAATTCCAAATGGGAAAGAAGCGAGCGGCCTCCTCCTGTCCACTGTTCCGGGCTGCGGTGCCCGAGGGCTCCCAGCTCCCCGAGAGGGCTGGGAGGCCCCCGCTTGACCACAAGTGCACAGCAGGCCCGAGATCCTGATGTGTGCTCTCTGCGGCCTGAGAAGAGCCCCTGCTGGGGGAGCCTCCGGGGCTCTGCCTTCCACTGGGCCTGCGCGTGGCGCCCAGTCAGAGACCAAAGCACGGGTTTTACCAGGGCTGTGTTCCTGCCATCCCTCCTCACACAGCTTGGTGCAATTATGTTCTTCAGGTAGAAAAACCACTAGCAGACCTTTAATGGGAAACTACTTAGGTGCACTTTCTTAGAAAGGGCAAAGGAGATGGCAAAATTAGGGTGCAATTACATGTAGCTTAATTGAGATCAATCCCCTGAAAGCCTATAGAAGGCAATAAGGCCTGTTTGCTTCTGAAGTGGCTTTCCTTTGATGGAGAGAGTAGAAGATGTGGAAAAAGCGGCTTTTCCAGCGACCCCGAAAGTGGGCTGACCAGCGGGATTTGGAGGGGAGCCGCCGAGCACCGAAGCCTCTGAAACCTCTGCCCTGCATGTGCACTGCCATTTCAGCTGCGTCCCCGGGGAATTAATTTAACAGATGCTGACAAGATGCCCACGGGGTAGCTATGCTTAAAAACCCGAGCTACGTGTTCGGTGACCTGTGCTTATTAAATTCTGCTGCAACATCAGCTACGGCAGTAAGATTGGGCAGTCAACTGAAATCACAGGGAGGGATGAGGTTTGAACAGAGGTTACAAGGGAGTTTGGGAAATGGCAAAGCTGGATCAGGAAATTTTGGCATAAAATCCTAAGCAAGTTAGCAGCCTTTCCGGTGGCTGCCCAGTTGTTTACTTCTGTTTCATGGGGGAAGGAGCAGGCCGGAGTATGCAATATCCATCCTTGTTCTCTTTATCTCAGTGTTTCTCAGAGTTTCCTAGCCACTGTCTATTTCTCTCAGCCTTTTCTCTCTCCTCTCTCACCCACGTAGTCAGATATTCACAGATTCAGGAAGCCTCTCTGGAAGTGTGCAGGAAGTGTTCCCACACAGACCTGCTGCTCTCCAGAGGCGGCTGCTGAGGGGCTGGCCCTTCCCTGGGGGTGGAACTCAGCTTCTGGCACCTTCCCTACCGTCTTGGCCTGCCTGGGCTCTGGCCCCTGCTGGACCAGCTTGCCCAGCTGCGTGGCAAACCCCGTGACTTACAGCCACCACTGCTTTCCTCCTCGGGGTCTAGACTCTTGGCAGCTGTGCTGGCCATGCAGCACTCCTCCGTGGCCAGCCCCAGGCAAAACCCTGGATCTGAGTCTCCAGCAGGCTTTCCTGGCAGAAACACTGCACGTGTGGTGTGGCACTTGGCTCCTGGAGACAGAGCGTGCTACGTGTGTATCCCTGCTCCTGCCCATGGAGGGGGCGCTTTGGAAGCTGCACCTGGGCCCTTGTAGGTGCTGCACCTGGGCCCCTGCAGGCGCTGCCTGGTGGTCTCTCGCCCCTTGCTGACCCTGCTGTGTGGCTTCCTGCTGAGAAACCACAGCTGTGACTGCAGCGGTCTCTGAGGCTGTGAGGACCTGAAACCCACAGTGACGGGTAAGGCTGCCGGCCACTCCCGCTTCGAGGGAAGCGTGTGGTCAGATTGCTTTCTGTCAGCACCGTCCTGCTTCGGTCAGCCAGTGACATCACTCACAGGTCTAACTGACAGATACAGCTGAGTCCCTCTCCTTCATCTGCTCACTGCTTCAACACTTAGAGCAGGAGCTGCATGACAAGCTCTGAGAATAGAAAAAAAGACGCAGCCCTTTCCCTCTATATGGGGGAAAGCAGAGCAAAAAGCACCAAGTGAGATAAAATGGGACAGTTGCTAGACTGTGGGAGGCCTGTGGGGTGGGGGGCCCAGAATCGTCTGTGTGTGCAAAGGAGAGGACGCCAGGCCTGTGGGGAAGGTGCCTGCATGGTGGCTGAGGGCAGGGGTCCCTGCAGCAGAACAGCAGGAGTCAGGGGTCCACTTAGAGGGAAGTCCTGCAGGTGGGTGGTGGCTGCACAGAGGGGGGCTGAGAATGGAGGCTGGGGGGCCCTGGGGATGAGGAACATGGTGGCTTGGGGGAGGGTCCAGGGGAGGGAGGGAGGGGTGGGTTGGGGAGTGATTTGGGGGCCTGGCCTCATTTGGGGAGGGAGGGAAGAATAGATGGGGATGGTGCCCGGCTTCCTGGTGATGGCGGGGGCCACCGTGCCGGTCCCTGAGCTGTGATGCCACAGGGGCGGGGCTGGCGGTGTGGCCTGCTTGACCATGTACACGCTGAGGTCCCGGGGCATCTGAGGATACAAGCTTCTGGAAGTCAGCAGTGACGAAGTGCCCAGGAATGGCCCCAAGGGCATGGGACCGGGCCCTGGCAGCAGGTCCATGGGGAGCGGGTCCACGGGCAGCGGGTCCACGGGCAGGGGGTCCACACCACAGGCGGCGGGTCCATGGGTGGTGGGTCCACAGGCAGGGGGTACACGGTGGCGGGTCCATGGGCAGGGGGTCCATGGGGAGCGAGGCCCTCCGGCAGGGGGTGCCATGGCAGAAGCTGGGGTGTCTTGACAAGATAGAGGCCCCTAGGGTGGGTCCAAGGTGAGGTGGCCTCACCTCAGCGGAGGCCCCTGGGGTGGGGGTGGCCAGGGCCATGTCTCTGTGAGCCCCCTCCGGGGCCCACCTTGCCACAGCCACTCCCCAAACCCCTAAGCCCTGCTCTGCTCAGGCTGGCCCTGCCCGACGGCCTCAGCCCCCCATAGGAGGGCCAGAGCGCCCCGCGACGAGGCCGTGCAGACCCTGGCTGGGGCTCTGAGCCTGCCCTGCCCCCAAACGCCCCACCAGGTTGGCCCCTCAGGTTGAGCCCGGAGGGGGTGGCGCCTAGCAGCCGGCTGCAGGAGTCAGCGCCCGGGGGCCTGGCCTCGCACTCAGCCCACGGCCCACGCCAGGGTCCCCGGGGGCAGCAGCTGTTCTTGAGAGGTCCGGGGCCTGGGCCTGGCTCTGAGCCCCACCTCTTCCCAGAGGGGCGGCCCCCACTGGGCAGGGGCACCCCCCACCCCCCGTCTCCCAGACATAGGCTAACATGGCCACAGGGGCTGCACAGCTGGGCGGCTCCCACTGCCTGCAGAATAGCCTGCCCCCTCATCCTACCCCTCCCCAACCCCCCCTCCTCCCGAGCCCCTTCCCCTGCTCCCCTCCCCACTGCCCACCTCCTTGCCTATGGGGTCCCTGGGCTGCAGTGCAGTACTCTGAACACAGAGGAGGAACAAGGTAGTCGGAGCTTCCTCCTGTCACGGGCGTGCTCCCCAGCGGCACTCTGGCTAAGAGCACGCGCCACACGTGGACTGATCTGCCATTCCCGCCATTCAGCTCGCGCTAAAACTCTCAGCAGTCCTAAAGAACAGCCTTTCCTGAAAATCCAGTGGCCCTTTCCTCTGACTCGTTGACTTGACAATGAGCAAATGGCCAAGAAGCCACACGCAGGCACCTTGTACTTGGGCAAGAAGCCAACTCCCACCGTAACAAGGAGAACGACAGAAACCTCCCGAGCACGTGTGCGTGTGCGTGCATGCGTGTGCATGCGTGTGCGTGCAGGCATGTGGGTGCGTGTGTGTGCACACGTACACTGGCAAAGGCCCGAGTTCTATGCAACAGACCACGTGTGCTCTGTGCACCCCACGGGGGTCTTTGTGGGGAGACTTGGGAGATGCGGCTGCTGGGGGCCAGCACAGGTGGGCCCTGGCTTCCCTGTCACTGTGGAAACCCCAAGTCCCCCCCCTCCCTGCATGGACTCAGGAGAGTGACGGCTTCTAACCTGGCCACGAGGCCAATTCCCCTGGAGAGTCTGGGGTCTCCAGAGGTCAACCGCCCCGGTGTGCGGGCATGCCTGGGCTGGGGACGCCGTCTTCCATGCTCCCACTCCGTGCCCCGAGACCCCTCCTCTGGCACCTGGGCCTTGCCCATGCCCGGGGCCCTCTGTATGGGGAGTGGTGCCCAGCAAAGCTGACCTGCCGCCTGGCCCAAAGCTCACGCAGAGAAGCTCTTTCTCTTAGGAGGTTTGTGCTCATGAAACGTTCGCTGACTCCAGCGTCCTGCTAGATTTTATGTGGCTGCATTTTCTTTGAAATCGCTCTGAAATGGGCTTGGCTTTCGTGAAAGCCAAGAAGAGGGCTGAGCAGAGAACCTGTGGAGGGAGAGGGCAGACCCCATGGGGACCCTCGAGGAGACTGAGGGCTCCTGGCGCCCCAGACACCGCCTTCCTTCCCGAGTAGAACCCCGAGGCTCCTCCCGGGGCCTCTGGGAACCAGGACGCGTGTGGGAGTCGGCACTGAACCAATTCCACGTCTGAACGTATCAGCGACCCACGGCCGTCTCAGCAGAGACCCCGGCCACTGGGGCTGCTGTCCTCTGATGGCAGTGGGAGTCGGGCCTGTGAGACTCTCGGGGTCTGCCAGGAGGGCGCGGTGGTGGGGGCTCAGGGACCGAGTCCCTGCGTTGACGCACAGTTCTGGAAACCGGGCTGGGGACGCTGGGGCAAGGATGGCCACTGCAGGGCGATGGCGAGCAGCTCAGATGTGGGAGTGGTGGGGCCCAGGCCACTGGGCTGGGGGCTGCCCCGGGGGGCTGGGGCTGTGAGGTGCACACAGGTGGGTGCCCGGGACTGAAGAGGTGGGCTGGGGTCTGTGAAGAGGAAATGCCACGAGGTAAGAAAGGGGTCCACGCAGTCCAGGTGTGGAGACCCAGGTGGGAATGGGGGAGGGGGCTGGGGGGCCAGGGCCCGGGAACTCCAGCCACACACACCAGGTGCTGCTGTGCCTTCTGTGGACGAGGAGCCCCTGCAGAGGAGGGCAGGGGGCGCCGACCACCTGGCCAGTCTTCAAGCCCCTCGGAGGGCGAGTTCCGGAAAAGGCAGGTTTAAGGAATGCCGCGGGGGCAGGTGAGGAAGGGAAGGAGGTGAGCACGTGCTCGGTGGGGATGTTTTGGGGGTGGCTGAGCAGAGCGGCCCTCGAGCGACGTGTGGATTCCCAGGTGCAGGAGGCTGGTCCTGGGACCCCACGAGACCCCCACGGGTTCAGGCAGTGGCGGAACTCAGGGCAGCCTGGCGCCTTACGAGGCCCGGCTGCCAGGCTACGGGGCGGGGGGTGGGGCACTTCCAGGGGTCTGATGCCCCGGAGGCCTTGCTCGGACCACTCCGACTGCGTAGGCATCTCGGCCGTCACGTGGCAGCTGCCCGAGCTCCAGGGTCCCATGCGCGTCCAGGCGCTGGCTCTCGAGTGCGGCCACACCCAGGGCTCCGCCCGGCGAGTGGCGCCCAGGCCGCCCGGGTCCGTGGAGAGCGCGAGCAGTCAGGTTGCCAGGCGTGGGCGTCCTCCACCGAGACCGTCCCCCCCACCCGGCCTCTGCCGGCTCCTTCCAAGTGTGGCCTGCGCATCGGCCCGTTTGCAAACAGGCCGCGGAGGGTCCGTCCCCTCATTTCACAGACGAGGTGCCCGCAGCAGGGGGCGGGCAGGCGTGTGCGCCCGGCCTGCTGCCGTCCCCTTGCTGCGCTGGGAAAGCCTGGAGACGGTGCCCCTGTCCAGGGGCCCTGGGGCCCCGCAGGAACAGACCCACGGAGGCACCGCCGAGCGGTCAGCGCGCTGACCCAGGCCCAGCAGCGAGCTCCTCTGCTTCCTGCTCTGGAAACGGCCGCGGAGGCCGCGGCATGAGGCTGTGGAGGCCACCGCCTCGACGGTGCCCTTGGACAGTCACTTGGTGGAGCACAGTGGAGGGTAGCAGCTGCGGGGACCTTGCCTTCCAGCTTCACCTCCCACGCCGACCGAGACCCCAGAGCCCCCGGGCGCAGCGCAGCCTTCTCCTGGTGCCAGGCGTGCTCCGGGTTCCCGCGTCTACGTTCTGATCCGTCGGCACCGACGCTCGGCAGGAGAACCGGCGTGTGGCAGAGCCAAGGCTGTCCCTGCCCCCACCCTGCCCAGGCCTGCTGGAGAGGCGGGCACGGCTCCTGGGCAGCGGAGGGGAGGGGAAAGGGAGGGTCTCCAGGCCGTGCAGAGGGACAAGCGTCCTCAGAGTGGGGGCGCCTGTGTGGCCGCCTGCTTCTCCCTTGGCCAGCACTGCTCGGTGCTCTGTGGATGCGGCAAGACCCCGGGTAGGGACATCTGGCTGTGCAAAGCGATTTGGAAAGTGCCGGATGGCTCGTGGTCCTGCCACGAAGGCAGGAAGCTCTTCAGTTACGGATTTTTAACCCAGAGCCCTGGGGCAGTGGAGCTTCCGCCCTGGCCCCCGAGCGCCCCGGCCTGGGTGCTGGGTGGGCCGCTCGGGCCTGGGAATCAAGGCGCCCCGGGGCTCTGGCTGAGGAGGAGCCGCCTCTGTGTCAGTGTGCAGGCCCCGGCTCATGTGCCTCGCAGCCGGTTCTTCGTGGTTTCAGACGACGGCGCTGTGGCCGGAGCGAGCGCCCTTCAAATTAGGGGCCCCTCGAGCTGGGTCTGAGGGTGCCACGGCCGACCAGCCCGCCTCCACCGTGGCAGCAGCTGCCCCTCTCGCGGCCGTCTTTCCAAGCGCGCCTCCGGCCGCGCTGGCACTCGCTCACGCCCAAAGCACGCGGACAAGGGCGAGGGCCCAGACTCGACTGGGAAAAGGCAACGAGCCGTTGCCCTCCAACCACAACCGCCAGCTTGTCCTTAGGAAAAGACGTTCAACTGCTCGAGAACGCGGCTATTCCCAAGTGGAATGAATTTCACCGTTTCCGTTTCCCAGCCAAGCAAACCCGCCCTGGGATTCCCGGGCCCTGGGCTCAGGGAGGGGGCGGCCCCCACCCCATCCTGGCACAGCTACTCGCGTCCTGGTGCCCGAGGAAGCAGCGGAGCCCGCCCACAGCAGCCAGCATCTCTCGCTTCCAAACCTGCCGCCACTGACCGAGGCCGAGGGACACGCACCCGAGTGTGGCCGAGACACCACCGTGTGGGGGTCCCGCCAGCAGAGGCCCGGCCAGCATGCCGCCCTGCTCCGCCGCCGGGGCTCAGCCCTGGGAGGGAGCCCCTGCTGGGGGTGCGGAGCTCGGTGCTCCAGCCAGGCCCCCCACCTGCCCCGCCCGCGCTCTCGGAGCCCCCGGGGCTGCCTATGGTACCTGAGCAGCGGCTGCCTGGGGCCGGGCGGCAGGTCCGCGCCGGGGCACGGCTGGGCCTTCTTGGTCACCTGCTCGTAGATGTTCCTGGCAGTCACCGCGAGCCACAGCATGGAGGACAGCGAGGAGTAGTGCAGCACCATGCCCACCTGCGGAGAAGGGCGGTGTCAGGGGGCTCCTCGCCAAGGCTGCACGGGGCGGTCCCAACAGCCCGTGGCTGCGCCTTCCCTCGGGCATGGGGGGCCTGGGACCTGCAGCAGGCACACACCCCCCCCCGGGGCATCCACGCCCTCCCTGGTGCAGCGACCACCCTGTGAGCTGGAGAGATGCCCCACCCTGCCTCGGCCTTGCGCAGCGTCCAGCCGCGGAGGCGTCCGCGGCGGGGCCGCCCTGGTGCCGCTGCTCGTGCCACTGCACACCAGATCACAGGCTGACAGTGGTGAGATGCAAACTCGGGTCCATGCCAGCCGGAGCGACTCATTACTATGGAGATGGCGGCCACGTCGCTGGCATTTATTGCATTAGCTACTTTCGCATTCTGCGCTCCTCCGTCTCTGTCTGATTCTATAAAATGAGGTTACTTTTGGAGCAAAAACCTGACATTTTGCAATGACAAGTAAAATATTGTCGTAAGCAGAAAGGACACAGATGTTTAAGGAATACAGAGATTCTCCCAACACAGCCGCTTCTGCAGTGCTGCCGCAACTCACCGAATCCAGGGTCCAAGTTTTGGTCAGGAGGAAACTCTGTGCTAACTGAGAAGTCTGTGGGGAAGCGAGAGCCCCGTCTGTGGCTCTGGACAGGCTCCCTGCCTGGACGCACAGCCAAAGCCACCTGCGTGGGGACGTCCCCGCTGCTCCCGTGGCTGCACCTGGCGCTCACGGTGCCCGAGCACACAACCCTGGCCTGGGGCCTGGCCAGACGTGGGAGGTGCTGTGTCTCTGCCCCCCAAGAAGAAGGAAGGGGAAACGCCAGTGGCCTGGCCCCTTGCTGGAGGACGGTTCGTCTTTCCTCCCAGGAGGCGGCAGGCGGGCTCCGTCGCGCACAATAAAACCAGCATGAGGTTGACAGCAGGCATTACCATTTGGGGACCCACGCCGAGGGAGCCCCAGCCCCTCACCACAGGGCTAGCTGGGGTCCGAGCAGGGCGAGGAATGCGCAAGCCAGGGAGGATCCGATTTGCTGTCCGCCTGCCTGTGCCAAGCCTTAGATGGATGTGCCCACTTGGGGGTCACTGGAACAGATCAGCAGCGGAATGCTGACCCCCAGATACCGCCTGTGGATGTTCCAGAGAGCCAGGCAGCGGGGCGGGAGTCCTGCCTGGACCTGGGCTGCGCTATTCCCGCCGGGAAGGTGGCAGCTAGCGGCCACGTGCCCCGGCCCCGGCCAGTGTCCAATGCCGGCCGTCGTGCATGCTTCCGATGATGCTCAGTACTCTGAATGAGTATCAGGCCATCTTTTTGTTGCCACAGCAACCGCTTGCTCACCAGCCCTCCCGAGGTCGGTTCACATAATGCTGAGTGAGGCCTGGATGGGGGGGCCCCATGGAGCCCCCGTCGGTGCCCCCAGGGCGTGGTGCTGTGTGGCCAAGGCGGGGGCCGGCGCCTGTCCCCAGGGGGAAGCCGCTGCTTTCTGCTCGTCGCCTGCTGTCTCGGTGCAGGTTTTCTCCAGTGGACGCAGGTGAGCTGGGTGAGGGCTGCTCCCTCCCCGCGAGGCCCCGGCTTTTGGGGGGCGCAGTGAAGCCCCTCGTATCGACAAAATGCAGGCTGGAGCGAAAGACACGTCTGGGCGGTAACAGGCAGCATCACTGAGGGGACGTGGCTGACCGTGTCTGGAGCGGCGGCCACCCCCGCGGGGACCCCTCCGTGGCCTGGCTTCGCGCTTCTCTCCAGCGCTGACGACCCAGCGCACCTGAGGTTTTTCGGCGTTTGCCATCGGCGCCTTCTGCAGAAGGATCGGGGGCCGGCGGCACCTGCCCACGGCATCATCTCTGGTCCAGGGCTCCCGAGGGCGCCACGTGGGGACAAGTGGTCCTCTGGAGAAGGCCGTGCCTGCGGATCTCGCCAAACCGAGTGTCCGCCTCGGGCTGGCGTGGCCAGGCCCTCGGACCCGGTGGTGGCAGACAATGGAGGCACGCGCTGTTCCTCACGCAGTTTCCGTCTCCTGCAAATGCCCCCCTCGCCCAGGCCACCACATGTAAACACAGCCAAATCTTTATCGGTCATCGCCAGCCACCTTCCCGTTCCTAAGCCGCTGCGCCCTGCTCCGGAGACCCCGAAGTAAAACGCAGGCTTCAGGCAGCCAGTCCGAGCACCTGCTGGCTCCCCACCCCGGCCCCCAGGAGCACCCCTTCCTCGCCCACGGGGAGCTCCCTCTGCCGGCACTCGCACCACGTGCGTCATAAGGCTGTGAGGTCCTTTCACCAGCAGGAAGCCTCCAGGAGCCCCCGTCCGGCCATCCTGGGTGTGGGGACGGTGCTGGGTTTTCCAGAAGGTTCAGGCTCAGGAGCCCTCAGGGCCCGTGATCAGCCAATCAGCCGAGGCGCCAGGGGCGCTGCCCGCAGAGGTGGCCCCGGCAGGCCTTGTCACTGGCAGGTCCTGCGTGCGGTGCGCTCGGCGGCCAAGCGTGGACAAAGCTAACGACCTGTTTTACTGCTTCTCAGCTCGACCCCCACGGCGCCGGCACGCGTGGGCAGAGCGTAACTGGATTTCCAGGGGAGCAGTAGCGGCCTGCTTCCACTCCTGTCGGAGGGGAGTGGCTGGGAAGTGTCTCACCTTGACGTCTTTGTCCATATGTCTTGGCGACTTCCTGCCCAGCCACGCTGGGGCCAGGAGCACGAGTCCAGGGCACGGAAGGTTCTGGAGCCGTAGCTCTATGTCTGAGCGCTTGATAGGACGCATCACCGCAGGATGCTGCGGGGCCACGTGCCCAGGGACTCCTCCCGGGGTATCCCTGGGGACACTAACCCCCTGCCTCAGCCCCTGGGGCTGCCGCTGACACGGCACCTCTGCCCAGCACGCCTGAAGCACCAGGCAGGCATCCG
Organism: Tolypeutes matacus; assembly: GCA_026826555.1. NCBI lineage: Eukaryota > Metazoa > Chordata > Mammalia > Cingulata > Chlamyphoridae > Tolypeutes > Tolypeutes matacus. The sequence goes on along the minus strand of JAKSZT010054542.1, from coordinate 397,728 downwards.
CTCCCTGTCCTGGAGGCCAGGGGCCCAGGCTTGCGGGGAGGGGTCCGCCTGTGCCCCATCCTGGCCTGTGGCGACCCCGGCGTTCTCTGTCACGTTGCCAGGCAGTCGGCTCCTGTTCTGGGTCCACCTTCCCCTCTGGGGGAGGACACGTGTCGTTCGGGTCTGGGGCCACCCGGTCCAGATTGGCCTCAACGTAACCTGAGCCCACCCGTGGCCCCCACAGGGCTCAGGCTGCAACGCGCAGCCCAGCCCACGCCGCTGAGCCCA
>JAKSZT010054542.1:339319-370450 GCA_026826555.1 Tolypeutes matacus | reverse complement strand
TCGCTCCCCTCCCTCCCCTCCCTCTCTCCCTCTCCTCCCTCCCTCCCCCTCCCTCCCCTCCCTCCCCCTCCCTCCCCTCCCTCTCTCCCTCTTTGCCTCCACATTGCCTGAGCTCCTCTGTGGGTTTCTGAAGGCCAGAGGGCAGCACGGCCTGGCCTCTAGCCCTCTCTGAAGAGGAAACTGGGCTCAGGGAGACTAAAACTGCCCAGGTCGCCAGCTACTGCCTGGTGAGAGGGGCCTGTAACGTGTTTTCTGTTTCTGCTCCGCGTTCTACATCACCGGGCGTTGTCCTTCCATCACGAGACCAGGGGTTTCCTACAGTGCCCTGGGGTGGCTTAAACGTCCCTTAGGCAGGCGGAAGCAAGTGCGTTTACCCTTCTCAAGAGGTGCCTTCCTATTCGTTAGTGCATCCTTTCCTTCCTCTTTCATTCATTCATTTATTCATTTGTTCATTCATTCGTTCACTCATCCATTCACTCATTTGTTTATTTGTTCATTCATTTGTTGATTCATTCATTCACAGTTCATCAATTTTTTTAAATGAAGCAAATGAAGAGAAAAAAAATGCTTGTTCATATTCATATCTCATAAAACTAAACCCTGTATTCCTTTTTGACCTTTAGCATTGATATAGTACCTTCTTTGTCTTTGCTACAAAAATATTACAATATCACTGTTAACTGTAGCCTGCATGTGACATTCGTTGTATCCCTGCAGCACCATATTCTTAACCCCCTGTACTAGAGGGACATTACATTTGTATTATTAGCCACAAAGCTCATCTACCACTGAAATCACTCTGCTCCACAGTCCTAGGCTGTCCTCGAGCTGTCTGTCAGCTAACGCTGGCCTCCCTCCACCCCACCCTTTCAGCCTCAACAGCATCATAAATCAGCAGCGCTAGTTACACTCATTATAAGGTGCTGCCGTCAGCTCTTTCCAGTTCCACATCTTTACAGTAGACTTTCTGCCTACATCCGGCACCCGCTCCCCGTCTCAGCCCGCTGTGCTGAAGACCTGCACTGGCCAGCATGGGCCAGACTCCAGGGTACATGGGGGCTCGCCTGAGCCCCTCCAGACACACCATGGGGCATCGCTCCTGCCCCTTGTCCTGGGCCGCCCTGGCCGCAGGCGCCGCCTGCAGGAGGTGGAGCCCAGGTGGGGGGCCTCGCCCTCTCCCTGAAGGCAAGGTGGTTCCTCCTGGAGCTCCCGCTCTTTCCCCGAGACCCTTCTGCAGTCTTACTGCTCCGAGCCGTGGGGGCCGCGACGCAGACAAACGCGTGTTTACTGGCTTGGGCCTGAGCCAGGTGAAAAATCACCGAAGGATTTTGCAATAATTAAAAATCAGCCAAGCTGACTGCGGGCGATGTTTGACAGACGGCGCCTAATGGTGGAGAAAATCTCTCCTTGTCCCTCGAGGGGGCTCTGAAGTGACAGGAAGGTCAGCGTCTCTGTGAGCTGATTTAGAAACCTAGAGGACCTGGAGACCTCCAGGAGCCTCAGAGAGCTCACAGCAGCCGGTGCGTCTGCAGGTGTGCACCTGGGGCCCCGGCTCAGCTTGCAGACAGGACACAGTCTGGACCTCGGTTCCCACGCACCCGGGTGGGAGAAGTGAGCACGGCCTTGGAGATAAGGCCTGCCCGTGAGGAGCAGGCTTCTGCAGCCATTTCTGACCTTGAGCCTGCGCTGGATGCCACAAGCCAGGACGGTGGAGCTGCCCCGGATGCTCCCCATGCCCACTGTCCCACCCCTTGAGGCTGACCAGGCGATACCTTGTCAGGGCCTGGAGCACACCTGGAGCACACCTGGAGTGCACCTGGACAAGGTTCAGCTACGTCACCTTTAGGTCAGGAGGAGCAAATCCCCACAGGGGAGATGAATGTGTGTGGGGTCCAAGGCAGGCCTCCCGGCCACATTTGGTGCTGACGAGTGTCCACCTCCTCGCCCTGTGAGCTTCTGCCCACCTGGGGACGCCGTGTTGTCCCAGCAGGAGGAGGAGCCACGTCCATCCTGCTTTGGCACAAGCCCCTGCCCCTGCAAATAGAAGGCAGCCCTTCCCGGCTTAGGGGCACGGAGTGACAGACGCAGCTCCTGGAGGGCCCTGGGGCCCAGACTGTCCTGCCGAAGTATGTGCACGTCCTCTCGCCTCGCTCAGTACCTGGAACCCAGACACCTGCCCAGGCACCCAGACTGGCCACCCCGTAGCTGCACATGCCAACTCCTTCCAGTCAATGCCACAGCTTCATCCTGGGCCCGCCTCTCTGCTAGAGCCCTGCCCATTCCCCACACCCCTGCCACGTGCCACAGGGGGACAGCAGGGAGGCAGGTCCTGGCACTGCTTTCACGGCGCTCTGGTCCTCCAGGACGTGGCTCCTGCAGGTTGGTTTCGGCAGATCCAGCACCCCTGGGGCCAGGACCTGCCTCCCTGCCTCTGGCTGTTGCCCTGCATGGGGTGTGGTCTCCACTCCGTTGGGGACTTGTCCAGCTGGGCGGCTCGGTGGTCAGCTCAGCCTTGCAGAAAACAAATGCAAATGCTGCACCTGCCTCAGCCTCAGGGAAGGAGGTGCTTGTAGGGAGGGGGCCTGATGGGCCTTGTGTTATGGCTCCTGTGAAAAGCACACGTGTGTGCATGCACACTGCACACACTCACCCACACGCACACACCACTCTCACACCCACACGTGGCCCCTGCCCTCTCTCTGCTCACACGTGGCCCCTCCTCTGCTCACACGTGGCCCCTGCCCTCTCTCTGCGCACACGTGGCCCCTCCTCTGCTCACACGTGGCCCCTGCCCTCTCTCTGCGCACACGTGGCCCTCTGCTCTTCTCTCTCTCGACATCCCCAGCATCTTGACATCCAGGTTGCCTCAGTGAGTACTAAGTTTTTCCCTTGTTCTGGGCAGTCCTCAGGCCTTGCTCAGAGAGGCGTGTTCTCTGGTGCTGTGGAGATTTCTGGCATCACATCTTGGCGACTTTCTCTCCACTCTGATCTCCTTTTCCTCCTTGGACTTGTAACTCTCATGCCTCTAACACCATCCCTCTGGGGTCAGTCTTTGTTTTTTTTTTCTTAAGCCTTTTCTAAAGTGTCTTCCACCACACAGTCTTTTAAAAAATTTATTTATAAAAACTTATTTTCTATAGCTTTTGACATTTAAATGGCTCTCTTCCAGTTGCTATAGTTTAATTCCCAAGGGGCCTCCTGTGTGTCTGTCACACTCCCAGGACGCGGCTGGCAGCTCCGACTCCTTGTCTCCCTCCTGCCCTGGCTGGCTCTGCTTGGCTCGTGGACTAGGCTTCCTCGCCGCCTCGGGCTCTGGTCGCACACGGCTTGGGAGGGGCTCTGCGTCTCTCCGGGGCTCCTGCACCTGTGGCGCCTGTGTGCACCTCAGGGGGCTGGGCTCCAGGTTTTGGGGGGAAAGTCCTCATGTCCTGGCTCTGTGCCTCTCCAGTGAACAGCCAGTCGTGTGCCCAGGGCTTCTGGGCTGAGTGGGGGAAGTGGGCTGGGCCCCCAACTCCTGTCCTCTGCCATACCGCAGGCCCAGGCTGGCCCAGCACCCCTGAGGTTGGAGACTCGTGCTGCCCAGGCAGGGAGTGTCTTCTGGTCACCCCAGTTCCACCTGCCCCCCATTGCTCTGGGGTTAGCCTGGACCTAGCCTGGGGCTGCCTTCCTCTGTCTCCTTTTTCTTGTAGGTTGCGTCGTTTTAAGTTTTGTTGTTGACATGGAGAGGCCGCAGGAGGACGACAGCCAATGTGTGCTGTAACCATGCAGCCACTGTCCACTGTGGGCTCGCCCGTGCCCTCCAGGTGTGTGTCCAGGTGTGTGTCCAGGTGTGAGTCCAGGTGCAGGGGTGGCAGCCTGGGACCTTGCTGGGGCCTTGCCAGGCTGGCGCTTCCCTGCCCCCACGCCGGCTGCTGAGCGGGTCCTTCCGGCAGCTCGTGGGAAGTAAATGGCGCCCTGCGGGTCCGGGTGAAAGACCCCAAGCTCTATTTGGGGTGGGAGCCTGGAGGCCAGTGGAGGGGAGAGGGCGTGGCCCTGGTGGATGGGGCCGAGGAAGGGCGTGTCTGCCCCCGGTGGGCCCAGGAACTGTCTTCTCAGCAGGGACTGTAAGAGGGCGATGGTCCCCAGAAGGAGGCCTGCCCAGGGCGCTGCGCCCACCTCTGGAGAGAAGGGGGCCTCAGGGGGGCACAGGCCGCTCCTCCCGTCCTCTGGCGGCCCCCCCACTCCTGACCCTCCCACGCCCTACAACGGCCCTCCTCCTACATACTCCCCCTTGGGGACAAGCCTGGGGTCCCTCGTGGACCCTCGCGCCACGGAGTGGCCGCTTGGCCCTTGGCTGCACAGACAGCCGTCAGCCGGCACAGCTCACTGGTCAGTCCAGCTGCCCCTGCGGCCCAGAGGGAGCGCGGCCCAGGGCCCGCGGGAGAGGCAGAGGCCCTCAGACGCCCTCGCAGCGAGAAAACCCCCCGGAAAGGGCCCGGTCTTCAGGGCAGGGCGCCTCGGGGCTTGAGTCAGGGCAGGGGCTCGCCAGGCTGGCTGACGCGCACCCAGGGCGGGCTGGTGGGCTCCACGGGGGTCTCCACAACGACTCCAAGGACAGTGTGGGTCAAAGAAGATGGAGGCCTCAGCATCGCACCGCAGACCCTCCCATCCCTGGCAACGGCTTGCTGCTTTCGTGACAGCGCTCTCCTGGCGCCCCCCCCGGGCCCCAGGTCTGGGCGAGGCACTGCTCTCTGCCTGTGGTGGGCGCATATCGAGCCCCCTCCATTGCCGTCATGCGCACTGGAGGAAGTTTCCTGTCTCAGACGATGCTTCCAGCCTGGAGGGGGGACGAGGCGTGCAGAGATGCCAGCGGCATGGGCTACACAGGCGGTGCCCACTGACAGCCGTGGAGCTTGCAGGTGCAGGAGCAGTCTCCGGGGAGCTGTGCAGGGGTGTCGGCGAGTCCTGCCGGCGGGGGAGGGGTGCCCCTCCGGGCACAGGCAGCAGCTCAGGGCTGGGCGGGAGACTCGCAGCCAGAGCAAGTCTTGGGGCGAGGCTCTGGGCTCGGCTGCACAGCACAGGGAGAAGGGGCCGCTGTCACCCCGAGTCCTCCAGAGCCGAGCCCCCCACCTTGCAGATGACACTGGGCATAGGAGTCCAGGAGACCAGGCCCCTCTCTGGCCTGGCCGGGGCAGGGAGCATCCAGGGGATCACGCAGATGGAGGGGTGGGCTTCCTGGGAGGTGGGGAGGGGCAGGTGAGCCCGAGGTCCTGGCTCTGACCCCAGCTGGCCAATGGCTCCCCTGCCTCCTTCTGCCGTTTCTGGGCATCGCCTTGTGTTTGAGTTTGCTAAAAGCTGATGAAAGCACCGTTCCAGAATGGGTAGGCCTTACGGGGGGGCTACGGCGTGTGAGCTTACAGTTCTGAGGCTGAGAAAAGCGTCCAAGTCCAGGCATCCTCAGGCGACGCTCTTTCCCTGAAGACCGGCTGCGGGCGTCCTGGGCGCACGTCTCCTGGGAAGGCGCTTGGCAGCGCCTGCCCGTGTCTGCCTTCTCCTCCAGGCCCCGCTGTTTCCAGCCTCTGGCTGCTCTGCCTGTGGCTCTCTCTCAGCTGCTGTGGAGTCCTCTCTGAGCTCCTGTGTCTTGTCTCTCCTCTCTCTGTGCTCATCCCATTTATAAAGGACTCCAGCAAGAGGATGGAGACCCACCCTGGGTCACGCCTTGCTGAAGTGACCTAGTCAGAAGGCCCTGCCTACAAGGGGAATGGATTAGCTTTAAGGACATGGTACCTTCTGGGGTCCACCCAGCTTCAAGCTGTCACACCCCCATCTCCAGGGGCGGTGCCTCTACCTGGGGTGGTTTGGTATTCCAGCTCCATTCTGCTCTGGACCAGGCCTGTCCCACTGTCTTGTACCCCTCACCTGGATGGCTCACCTGCCTTGCCATGCCCTCACCCGATGGCTCACCTGCCTTGCTGTGCCCACACCTGGATGGCTCACCTGCTTTTCTGTGCCCTCACCTGGATGGCTCTTGCCCTGACCCAGCCTGGTCTCACCTTGTCTAGCAGCGCCCCCCACCCCAGCTTCTGCAGGGGACCCCATGTCTTGCCCTCCTCAATGGCATATCTGCCCCTCACTGCCACCCCTGACTGTGGGCCCTCCCGGGGCACACACATGTGGCAGCAGGTGTCCTCACATCCTCCCGCGTGTCCTGCAGCTTGGTGGTCAAGGGATGTGGGCTGAACTTGGGGGTCTCAAGTCCCCCCGCGGTACCTTGGCCTGCAGTGTCCACAGAAGCTGGCCTGGGATGCTGGCCTGGGACGCTGGCCCAGACACAGGTGGCCCCAGCCCCAGTGCAGGCCAGGCCAGAGCCTCTTCCAGCATCCGGCCCTGTGGGCTAAGGGAGCTGGACACCCCACCCACGCGGCTAGCGGTCATGGCACAGCCTCGTCCTGAGCCTGCGCAGGATCTCGGGGCGGGGGGGCTTCTGACGCCAGAGCCCTCCTGCCAGCTGGGAGATGAGTCCTGTCCGTCGACCCCCGGGGCGGCCACTGCACTCTCCCCCTGGGTGGTGAGTCACAGAGCACGGCCGGAGGCGGCGTCAAGGCTGGCCCTGGGGAGCGGAGATGAAAATGTGCAAGAGGGGCAGGAGCGCGGCGGGCGCTCAGAGGCACTGCTGTCCTGAGGGTGCAAGGACGAGACGAAGCGGCCGGGGTGGCCCCGCGGGCGCAGGGGGAGCGGGCAGGCCCACGCAGCAGGACCCAGACAGGGCCTCGGCGCACCCGAGCAACGGAAACGAGGAAGGTGGCCGCTCGCACCCGCCACTCCGTGCCGGCTGCCGCGCTGAGGGTCAGGGCGGAGGGCGGCCACGGCGCCTTCGAGCTCCGAGGCCCCCTCTGGGACGTGCGGCCGTGTGTCCGTCTCACTCCCCAGGACTCCATCGTGCTAGACCTTCGCGGTCAGTCACGGTCATTTGCGCAGTCACCACCTTCTGCATACCATTTTTAGAAGTAGCCCTAAACGTGCCATTTATTTGCATAAAAACAGAATAATTCTCAACCAGTAGCTGAGAAACTCCTAAGCATGTTTTTATTAAAGTAATCTGTATATTTTTGACACTCAGCCTCAAGAAGAATCTACTGAAAAAGCGCTGCCCGTCCTTGCGTTCCCCTCGAGGTGGGCAGCAGCGCAGTGCTCTGGCAGCGGCCTCGCGCGTGGTGGCCCTGGGACTCTCCGAGGGCTCTGACCGCGCCAGGGGCCGCCCAGCCGGCCGCTCCTCAGGGGGCTTCCGTCCCGGGAAAGCTCAGCCGCTGACTTCCGCAGGGGCCAAGGAAGGCTTTCTTCCACCCGCTGTGCATCACGGCTACTCTGAGTAATGCTTCTCTTTTGGGGCTTTGGCACCTTATTTTCCTTCATCATATTTCAACCAATATTTGAATTTTTAAAGGACAATTTTCTCAGAGTGGATCAATACATACAAGCCCTTGGGTGTTGTCAGAATTCACAAAGGTATAATGAATTACAGGTGGAAGATAAATTGTTAGGGTTTGCGGTTCCTTAGAGACAACTTCTTCTTTTAAAAAACATTATTTATTTTTAATTGTGGTAAATATACATAGCAAAACTAATTTTAACCATTTTAAGTGACATCAAGTACTTTTTTTTTTTTTTAAAGATTTTTATTTTACTTATTCATTCATTTATCCCCCCCTTGCTGCTCGTGCTCGCTGGGTCAGCTAACCACGCCGTGCGGGCGGGCTTGCCTTCACCAGGAGGCCCCAGGAACCGAACCCAGGGCCTCCCATATGGTAAACGGGAGCCCTACTGATTGAGCCACAGCCGCTTCCCTGACATCAAGTACTTTGAAAATCTTGTGTAACTTTCACCTCTGTCTATTTCCAGGCTGTTTTCATCATCCCAAACCAAAACTCAGACTCCTCCGGCAGTACCTCCCCATCCCCCTCCCGCCACCCCTGGTCGCCACTATTCTGCTTTATCTCTATAAATTCGCTTATTCTAAATATTTCAAATAAGAGAAATCACACGATATCCGTCCTTTCGCGTCTGGCTTATTGCACTCAACATGATGCCTTCAAGGCTCATCCGTGCTGTAGCGGGTACCAGCTCTTCACACGTCTTCACACTGAGCAATATCCCGCCGTACGGATGGAGCACGCTGTTTCTCCATCATCTGCTGATGGACATGGGTTGCTTCCACCTTTTGGCTACTGTGACTAATGCTGCAGGAAACACTGGTGTGCAAATGTCTGTCTGTCACTGCTTTCACTTATTTTGGGTATATTGCATACCTAGAGTGAAATTGCCAGGTCATATGGTAATTCTATGTTTAACTTTCCGAGGAACTGCTAAAACACTTTCCACAGTGGCACACCATTTTACATTCCCACCAACGATGCACAAGGGTTCCTATTTCTCCGCATCCTTGTCAACACTTGTTATTTTCAGTTTTTTAAATAATATCCAATCTATTGGGTGTGAAGTGTTATCTCATTATAATTTTAATTTACATTTCTTTAATGGCTAATGACGTTGAGCATCTTTTCATGTACTTATTGGCCATTGAATATCCTCTTTGGAGAAATGTCTTTTCAAAGGCTTCACCCATTTTTAAATTGGGTTGCTTATCATTATGTTGTCGGAGTTCTTTCTATATTCTGGATATTAAACCCTTATCAGATGTATGGTTTCCAAATATCTTTCCATTCTGTAAATTGTCCTTGCACTTTTTTGATAATATCCTTTGATGCACAAAAGTTTTTAATTTTGATGAAGTTCATTTTGTGTCTTTTTTCTTTGTTGTTTGTGCTTTTGGTGTAAAATCTAAAAATCCATTGCCTGCTACATGGTCCTAAACATATTTCCTATGTTTTCTTGTAAGAGTTTTATAGCATTAGCTCTTATATTTAGATCATTGATCTATTTTGAGTTAATTTTTGTATATGGTAAGAGGTAGAGGTCCACATTCATTCTTTTGTATGTGGATTTCCAGTCGACCCAGCACTATTCGTTGAAGAGACTCGATCCTCCCATTGAATGTACTTGGCACCCTTGTTGAAAATCAACTGGCCATAGATGTGTGGATTTATCTCTGGACCCTCAATTCTATCCCATGGGTCTGTATGTCTGCCCTTATGCCTGCACTACACTGTTTTTATTACTATGGCTTTATAGTAAGTTTTGATATCAGAAAGTGTGAGTCTTCCAACTTTGTTTTTTCTTTTTCAAGATTCTTTAGGCTATCTGGGGCCCCTTGCATTTCTACATGAAGTTGAGGATCGGCTTTTCCATTTCTGCAAAAAAGAAGGCTGGAATTTTGATAAGGATTGCATTGAATTTGTAGATCTCTTTGGGCAGTATTGGCATCTTAACAAAATAAATCCATGAACATGGAATGTCTTTTCACTGATTTAGGTCTTTGTTAATTTATGAGGCCAGCATTTTACCCTGATACCAAAGTCAAATAAAGATAGCACAAGAAAAGGAAATTTCAGATCAATATTCCTTATGAACAAAGATGCAAAAATCTTCAACAAAATACTGGAAAACTGAATCTATTCCCACCAATGTTCATAGCCACATTATTCACCATTGCCAAAGGTTGGAAACAACCCAGGTGTCCATCAACAGATGAATGGATAAACAAACTGTGGTCTATTCACACGATGGAATATTATGCAGCTGTAAGAAGAAATGAAGTCATAAAGCATGTGGCAACATGGATGAACCTGGAGGACATTATGTTGAGTGAAGCAAGCCAGACACAAAAGGACAAATACTGTATGAATGTGTTACTATGAACCAAATATATTTTGTAATATATTGTTTGATTCATACACACAAACAAACAAACAAAAAACAAAACAGCAACAAAAAAATTTACATGTATCCATTACATTTAATTGAGAAATGTATATATTTATTTATCTGTGTTTACTTTTTAGTTTTTAATTGCTTATGTTTTCAATTATTAAATGTACAAAATAAAGTAAAAAAAAACAAACAAAAAAAACCTGAATCTAACAGTATATTAAAAGGAATATACACCACAACCAAATGAGGTTTGTTCCAGGAATGTAAGGTCCTTCAACATCAGAAAATCAATCAATATAATCAATACAATACAGCCCGTTAACAGAATGGAGGGAAAAACTCATGATCATCACGATTGATGTAGAAAAGGCATTCGACAGAATCCAGTAGACTTTCATGATAAACACAGAGAAAACTAGGCATAGAAGGGAACCTTTTCAACATGATAAAGGGCATTTATGAAAATCCCACAGGAAATATCATAGTCAATAGTGAAAGACTGAACGATGTCCCCCTAAGATCAGGAACAAGATGAGGATGTCACTGTCACCACTGTTATTCAACATTGCACTGGAAGCTCTAGCAGAGCAATCAGGCAAGAGAAAGAAATAAAAGGCATCTAAATTGGAAAAGAGGAAGTCAGATTATCCTTATTTGTAGATTACATGATCCTATATATAGAAAATCCAGAAAAACCACTACAAAGGTACTAGAGCTAATAAATAAATTCAGCAAAGTTTCAGGACACAAGATAAACACCCAGAAGTCAGTTGGGATCTTATACACCAGTAATGAACAATCTGAAAAGGAAATCAAGAAAGCAATTCCATTTATAACGGCATCTGAAAGAATAAAATACCTAGGAAAAAATTTAACCAAGGAGGTAAAACACGTACACAGGAAACTACAAAATATTGCTGAAAGGAATTAAAGACCTAAATACATGGAAAGTCACATCATGTCCTCTTCTGTCCCTCTGTCCATTCGCTAGCCACCTGTTTCTTCCTCCTCTCTCATAGCAGAAAGCTATTCCTCGAGTCCTTTATGAGCAATTACTAAAATGAAAAGGCTGACACTGCCCATTGGTGGGGCTGATCTCCTGGAGCCTTCTATTCTGGTGACAGTGTCAGTGATGACGACCATTAGGGAAAAACATTTGGTGACATCTACCAAAGGCAAAGACATGCGTTTTAGTTTCCTGGGCTGCTTCAGCAAGTACCATGAAATGGTTCCACTTAAGCAGTGGGAATTTATTTGTCAAGATTTTGAGGCTGGGAAAATGTCCAAATCAAGGCATTATCAGGCGATGCTTTCTTCTTGAAATCCAGCTGCCGGCAATCCTTGGCTCCTCTGCCACATGGCGGCATCTCCTGGTCTCTCCCTTCTCTTCCGGGTTCGGTTGATTTCAGCTTCTTGCTTCCTGTGGCTCTTTCTTTCTTTCTTTCTGTGTCTGAGTTTCACTCTGCTCAGAGAGGACTCCAGGAATAGGGCTAAGAGCCATCCTGCCTGGGCTGGACCACACCTTACCTGAAGTCCCCTCATGAAAAGGTCCTGCTTAGGATGGGCCACACCCCCAGGAGTGAAAGCCTAAGAACACACTTTTCCGGGGTACACACAGCTCCAAACCACCACCATGTGTACCTGCGACCCAGCTTTCTGCTCTGGGGAAATCCCAGGGAGAAGCGCCCACTTATGTCTGCAAAGGAAACGCACAGAAATGCTCATATCAGCTTTATTCATAAGAGCCCAAGTTTGGAAACATTCCAAACGCCCATCCATGGCAGAATGGATAAATAAGTTGTGTGTTCACGCAGCTATTTAAAAAAAGGGAAGTTGTCCTACGTGGATGCGTTTCACTGACAGGAGAGAGGCGAGCTGTGTTTGCACCAGCGTCCAGGGTGCCTCTGGCCGGACCAGGCCACCCGATGGCCACAGATGCTCCTGAGTCAGGGCCGAGCTTACCCCGGGGCCTACTTTCCTGCTCGTGGTCACACCTAAAACAGTGCCCACAAAACCGGGAAAGCCCCGGCAGGGCTGAGGGGGGCAGCTCCCCCAGCCCCACATTGGGGCCGTCCTGCTCTGTCCTCCCCCAGGGGTCCTGGGAGGGGGGGCCCGTCAGTGAGGGAGAGAAGCCACGTGAGGCCGGGGGTCCGGGTGGAGGGAGGGACGTGGGGGGGCACCTCTCTGCACTCACCTGGCGCCTGTGTGCCCACCCCAGGGTGGGAGGCGAGTGGACACAAAGGCACAGGATTCTTCATCGAGGGACGTCCTGGGACTGAGCTGTTTCCAGGGCCCTAAACTTCAGCGTGAGAGTGGTTTAGGAGCCGCAGGGGACTTAGCCTCTAGCGGCCGCCGTGCTCGGTGGGGTGTCTGCGCCCACTGCTGGGCTGGAGGGGGCACGGGCTTCATTCCTCAGGCTCTCCCTTCGCCCGCTCTCTGGGCACGGACAGCGGGATGCGTGGACAATCGCAGACTCCAAACGTCCACCGCACACCCACTGCGTGCTCAGCGCTGCTCTGGGCGAGCAGGGGCGCGGAGGAGGGAAACGGTGGGCGGTGCCTGGCTGGGGGACGGGCTCGTGGATGGGGTCTGGTGGGAGTGGGAGGCGCTGTGAGGCTCCGGGGGGGAGGCCTTGGGCTTGGGGCTGCCTGGGTGCCGCTGCGGGGCTGGCGTCTGCCTGCCGGCAACTGGGGGCCCCGGGAGTCCTGGAGACCAGGGGCACCGAAGGGCACCGCCGGCTCGTGCTTCCGACGCCTGGGGGCTGGTTCCGGCAGGCTCCGCTCGCGCTTGTGTCCGTGGCAGGAGGGGGACGCCGACTGGAGCCCCTTCCCCTGGGGGCCGCCCAGTGCTTGGGATGCAGGAGCGCCTTCGGAGGAGCAGCCTCGGGCCGCGAGCTTCTGCTGGCCTGCCCTGGGTGGGGGTGCTGGGGCGGCCCCTGGGGCGGCGGGCGGGCTCGGCCTGGCTCCTAGTGCCCTGCCCTGCTTCCTGGGCCGCGGGCGCCCGGCAGAGCTGCCTGGGTGGCCGGAGGGTCCTGCCGCCAGCCTGGCTCCTGGGCCCAGCCAGGCAGCGGGCGGAGGCCCGGCAGGTGCTCACGGCGGGGGAAGGCGGGCGGGGACGGCGCAGGCGAGGGTGCCCTCCTGCTGGCGAGCAGCTGTGGGCCTCCAGCTGGGGTGCCCATGTGGCCTAGCCGGGGCGTCAGCAGGGGAGTGACCTTGAAGCTCACTCCAGGCTATTTTTCCGGCCGGCTGGCTCACATTTGGGGAATTCTTGACCTCATTATGGACGCGTGAAAGCTGGAAAGCAAGCGTGTGTTTTTTGAATTTCTCCAGGAAACGTATCAACCCAGCCGTGAGGTGACTTTCAGAGAAGGCCCTTTTCCCCCGGTGGCTCCAGCTGGCGCCGAACAGAGCCTCGGCCCGAGCGCGGAGGAGACTCAGACTCAGGGCGAGGGCGGTCCCCTCGACCCTGGGCTCTGGGGCCGAGACAGCTCAGCCCGCGCCGGCTCCTGCTGTTGCTTACTGCGCAAGGTCACAGGTGAGCCGTGAGGTCACAGGTGAGCCGTGAGGTCACAGGTGGTCACAGGTGAGCCGTGGAGCCCGTGAGGTCACCGGTGTGCCCTGGGTCCCAGAGGACAGGAATGGCCCTGGCACTGGTGCCCGACACCCCTGCTGAGCCTGGGGCGAGGAGGTGATGGGCGGCGCCGCCCACCGACAGCGTCAGAGAGTCGCGCAGCGTCCCTGCCGACAGCTGACCCTGGCGTGCAGCGTGCTAACAGGCCACGGGCGAGGCCCGAATGCCGGCCAAGCTGCCTTCCGCGTCCCGGCCCTTGCCCTGCACGTCACCTCGTGTGCCCGGGAGGCCCTCTCACCGCGGCCTGCAGGCTGCTCTGAGGAGCGCACGCGGTGCTTGGCTGAAACAAGCACCGACGGTCTCGGGTTTGGCGGCCAGGCGCCGGCACGAAGGCGTCAGCAGGCCCGGCGCCCCCCGGGACGGCGGCGTCCAGAGCTGGCGCCTGCCCACGTCCTGGGTAAGGTTGGGCGTGACTGTGGGGGCAGGGCCACCCCCCAGCGGAAGAGCACAATCCACAGAGCAACGCATGCCCCAGGTCAGCTCCTGCGCTGACCACCACCCGGCAGCCTCACTGACCTCCCGGCCTCCCCGCCTGCCCCAGGAGGAAACGGGTCTTGGGAGAGCTGAGAGACAAAATCAGCATGTGGGTGGCCTGAGCCCCCCTCTCTGATGAAGGCCTGGGCCTTTCCTCTTCCTCGCTTTCACCCTGGGGTGGGTTTCACGTGGAAGGCAGTGCCTATGAGACCAGTGTTCCTAGGTCCCTCTCTCATTTCTGGAAGGATCCGTGGGCCTGGCCCATGGTCACCAGGAGCCGCCTGGGGCAGGGGCCTCCCACTTGTGCCTCGGCCACCGGCTCGTCCTGGAAACGGCCGGGACCCCACATGCCGCTTCCCTCTTTGGGGGGCCCCAGGGGATGTCTCATGGCCCCCACACCCTGGCAGCAAGCTCGGCTCTGGCTCCTCGCCCACCAGAGCTGGCAGCAAATGGGCCGCCAGCATCGCGGCACAGCGGAGACCCCGGGCGGTGTCAGGGAGCTGAGGGCCGGCTCCCCGTGGCCACGGATCTGCCCCCTCTGGGGGGCGTAGGTGCCGGGCTCTGCTCTCCCCGCCTTGCGGACCCTCCCGCCTTGATTCCAGAGGGAACGTGGGCTCGACCTGAGCTCCAGAACCACTCCCCCAGCCCCAGCCAGGGCTCAGGGCCTGGCAGGGACCCCCACCTGTGTCCCGCAGCCCCAGCCACATGGCCTGCAGCCGGGGGCCTGGGGTCTGAGACAGGGTCTGGGGATCTGGGGCTCAGATGCCCCCCCAGCCCCAGGGCTGCTTGCGCGTGGCCTGCTCTCAGTGGGCCACGGGTCCTCACCTGGCTCCGTGGGCCTCTGCCCCCTTCCTCCCAGGGCGGGGCCTCCTCGCCGCCCTGAAGCTGCTGGTCCTGCGCTCCGCGGGGCAGACGACCCCGCAGGCGCTTCCCTGGCCCACCCTCCTGTGCAGGGGCGCGGCGCTGTGTGGAAGGCGCCCCCAATACAACACACATGCGCACACGCACGCACACACATGCACACGCACACACGCACACACACACTCATGACAAGCACACACGCCCCACAGCTGGGAAGAGGGCAGGGTTGCTTCTGTCTGTTCCTTTATCCCCAGCAGCTGGGTCGCTACTTGGCAGGAGACCAGAGTTGGCAGACTACCGCCCGTGGACCCGTTTCGGCCGCCGCCTGCTTTTGCTCATAAATCTTGTGGCTCAGCCGCGCGCGCCCTTGCACGTGTCGCCCGTGGCTTGGGCCGAGTAGCCGCAACAGAGAAGCTCAGACTTTCAGAGCCAAAGGCGCGCACTGCCAGTCGCCTTAGAGAAAAGGGGCGCAGGCCGGCGTCTGCAGCAGACGCTCCACAAACATCTGCTGAGTAAATGAGGAAACAAAGGAATTAAGCGTCTACTTTTCTGTAAAGAGCTGGAGCCTCCAACACTGCACCACCCCCGTCCACGTTGTGTGTGCTTTTCTTTGGCCGGCCCAGGGGACGTGCTTGCGCCTGGACAGGCGGAGGCAGCGGCTGCTCGTGCCTCAAGCGGCCTCCTGGCGCGTGCCTCGCCTCCCTCGCCGACCGCGCACGGCTGCGCCTCCCGCCGCCGTCCACACACGTACCAGGATTCCGAGTCCACGACAGGCGGCTCGGTTTTCTCCAGATTATTTAAAATTTCTGTGTTAACCTTACAGTGAGCTCTTTGTTTCTCAATGAAAAGGTAAAAAGCTCTAAATCCCACTAATTGGGGTCTTTCTAATTGGGGACAAAAAGAAAGAAAAGAAAAGAAAAGAAAAGGGAATGGAAACAAAATAACCAGCCGCTGGCCTCCCGCAGGCCTGGTGCCGGGCCCTCGCTCTGACACAGCAGACGTTAAGTGCAAGGGCTGCGCAGACGCGGGGTGGGAAGCCCAGGAGCCGCTGCGGGTGTTGGCGGGAGGCAGGGCACGCGTTTGCGTCTTTAGCTCCAAAACGCCCTTAAGGAGTGAAAAGGTGAAGATCCACAGCAAGGCGACCCAGGCGGTGACGGGGCACGAAGGCCCCTGGTGGCGGCAGAGAAGGCAGGAAGCCCAGCCCCGAGATGGTCTGGGGGGTCTCGCTGCCGGGGGGGCCCACCTCCCCGTGGACATCCAGAGGGCAGGCCTCGGAAGCCCGGGGAGCTGGACGCAGGATGACCCCAAAGTCTGCACTACAGCCCCCTCCCCACCCTGCCCGGGCCCAAGGGACTCTGGAGAGCCAGGGCCCCAACACCCGTGAAAAATGGGAGGGTCTCGCTCCAAAAAGGCACCAGAACGGCCCCAAGCAAGGCACTGGGGCTTCGGGGCCCCCACGGATGCCCAGCCCCCTCTGATTGCCATGGTTGGTGTGTCCCCCAAACCGGACCACAGAGGGTGACCCTCTTTGGGCTTAGTTAGAGGCAGAAGACCTCGCCCGGGAGTGGGGAGGGTCCTGACCCCATATGACCATGTCCTAAGGGAGAAGTTGAAGGCAGAAGTGAGCCACAGCCCACCGGCCCCGGAGCTGGCCCAGGCGGGAGGGGCGCGCGGTCTGAACTGAGCCCTGCGCCCACCGGAGTGCTGAGGTCTGAACACAGCGGGTCGGCGCAGAGGCGGCTGCACGGCTGGCTGCCGGGCGTGGCCTGGGCCTGGGGCCGGGTCAGCCCCTCTCTGGTCTCGGGCAGGGCCATCGACAGGCGCCCCTTGCTGCCGATAGTGCCCGGAATCGACCCGGGCGTGCGTCCAGGCAGGGAGCCGAGCCCAAGGACGTGTGGTGGCCTGTGTGCCCACGCCCGCGCCCACACCGCCCACGCCCGCGCCGCCCGTGACCCACACACCGTTCCCGAGGCCAGGGAGCCCCCAGTGGATGCCAAAGCAGGTGCTGCTGGAGGAGGCGACGTCCTCGAGGGAAGCCCATCCCAGGGGCTTGCCGCCTCTGCCCGAGGCTGCCCCACCCCAGTCCCCTTTGTCCGACCCTCCTCCTCCCCAGGAACACACAGCCATGTGGAGCGACGCCAGCCCTGGCTCATCCAACCATTCCATGCGATCCCCGTGGGAAGGCTCGGAGCCTCGCGGCCGGCTGGCTGCGCCAGGGCCGAGGCGAGGCGCTGCGTCATCCCAGGGGCCTCGTGCTCCAGGCGGCAGTCCCAGCAGAGGCCAGAGCGGATCCCGAGCAGGTTTAGAAGATGCACGGTGGGCGCAGTCCAGGCTGTGAAGGCACCCCGGACGCGTGCGCAGGCCTGGCCAGGCGCACAGGTCGGGGAGAAGACAGGGGCTGAGGGAGAGGGATCCCTTCCTCCTCCATCCGCCAGGGAGGCTGCTCGCTGGCGCTGGCGCTGAGCCAAGCCCTGCCTGCCTCGCAGATCCCTGCCTGTCTCAGACCCCTGCCCACCCTCCAGCAAGGCCCCCTCCCCCTAGGTCCTCGCCCTTGACCAGGACAGGGGTCTGGGGTCTGGTCCCAGGTTACTGTGGTCACGGCGTGCCCTTCCCCCAGACTCACTGAGGTCACTTCTCTGGCCCAACAGGGCCTCCGGGGCCCCACATGACCTCGGCCTCCAGGCCCTGCTGCCGCACCCGTGACGTGCTGTGAGGACAAGCTCAGGCCGGGTCCGTTCACTCGGCCTCTCGTGGGAGGGGCCCTGGCTGAGGTCTGGACTCGGGGCTGCTAATCCTGAGGATTTCTGCATCGGGGAGCAGAGAGGCGCCCACAGAGACGGCCAGTGGCGGTCCTCGCCCGGTGGACGGCCAGCAGGCAGGTGGGCTGACCGTGGCCGCTCGGCGCAGTGGACGTCTCCGTCCATCCGCGCTCTCTCCTGTCACCTGCTGGTGGACGTCGGACACTCAGGCCCTGAAGGGGCAGGCGACAGACGTGGGTCGATCCCGTGGTGGGCGCTGGCTGGCTGTGGCACGAGTGGCCCTGGGGCACACATGGAGGTGGCTGGAGGGTGACGGGTCACCAGCAAGGCTGAGGGGCCTGGACAGGCCCCGGACCACCCCCCATGCCCTCCACACCGTGGAGCCGCATCAGCACCTGCCCGGTGGTCCTGCCTCGCCGCCTCGGTGAGCTGCACGCTCGTGCTGGACCGAGGGTGTGGCCGCAGGCTGGCTGCTGCAGACTGGGGCCGGGGGCCTGCCCAGGCCTGTCCTGAAACTGGAACGTGGGCCCCTTGGGTGGGGACCCCTGCAGCGGGGGCACCCGTATCTGCCATGGGGGACTTGCCTGCTGGGGCCGGTTTTGTATTTTTCCAAGAAAATCTGCTCCAAGTGGATTCACGCCTCCTGGGAGCTCAAACGGGAGCCGCTGCCGGCTCCATCTCAGCCCTCATGAGACGGGGAGGAGCAGTGTGCAGCCCCCTTGCAGGGATGCGGGCTCTGACGCCACCTCCGGGCAGGGGCCCAAGGTGGGGGCTTGAGGAGGGGGCTCGAGGCTGTGCACAGAAACTCAGACCCGGGCAGGCGCGGGGTACGTGGCCCAGGCCGTGTGGCTTCCCTGGCCACGAGCTGTGGGGCCAACGCTGACCCAGGTCCCACTACAGCCCCTCTTCCTGCACGGTGTCCGGGCTTGGCGCCCCGAGAGCCTGGGCGGGGAAGGGGTGGGACTCAGCTCAGCCCCTGGTACCCTGGCCTGGACAGCGGCCTGACGCCTCGGGCAGCGTCCAAACTGGCCACCCTGGTGGCTCCCCGGGCCTCCCCGAGCCACAGCCCCAGGCAGACTTCCCCAGCGACTGAGCGGGGCGCAACCCCAAACCGGGGCCTTGCAGCCGAAGAGTCACACTGTGGCCTCGGGCACAGGAGCCCTGTGTTGTCTGAGCAGACACTCTCGACTTCTGCCTGAAAACCGCATGGAAAAAGGGATTTCCAAATAATGTGGAATAATCCTGCTATGATTTAACATGAGCTCTTACGCTGACATTTTCTTAAGGGGAAAATGGTTTGGTTCCCTTCCAGAATCTGCATTTACATGAAGATATAACTCATTCCATCTTCAGTGCTGGGGACAGCAAACCTGGCAGACTTCAAGGTTATGCTGAAAGCAGATATCTGATTAACCCTGACCTTCCGAGGCCCCATTCCTAGTTCTAAGCCTCCTGCACTTGCTCAATGAGATGTAAACGCAGGGGCGTTTCTCCCCAGTGAGAAACAAGAACATGCTGTAAGGAGATGGGCTCTGTGGAGCCGATGAGCTGGCGAGCCCGAGGATGGAGCTGCCCTGCTCTCCATCCTGCCCAGAGCCACAGGATCCCCCAGGGGAACGTCAGAAATCCAGACACGGGGGCCACGGAAACCACACCAGGGAGCATTTCAGAAACCCACAGACACCGGGTCCAAAGAGCCTCACGGAAGCAGAGGAGACCTGGGCAGCCCCTCCTGCCCCGCGGCTGTGGGAAACCCTCCTTTCTTCTCCTTACAGGTCGCTTGGGACTCAGTGGAGATAACTAGAGAGCAATGCTAAGGACAGGCACTGTGAAGAGACAGGGACGGGACACTCCAGGGCTCTCCTTGCAAATCACA
Source organism: Tolypeutes matacus (assembly GCA_026826555.1). Taxonomy (NCBI): domain Eukaryota; kingdom Metazoa; phylum Chordata; class Mammalia; order Cingulata; family Chlamyphoridae; genus Tolypeutes; species Tolypeutes matacus. Next base: position 351,043 of record JAKSZT010054542.1, on the reverse strand, counting down.
AGTGGCAGAAACGGGCCGATCCAGGCACACAAAACCCAGGAGCTGGGGATGCAGACACAAGCTTAATTACCCTCCACCCTGCTAAAAGCATTTGGGAAATAGCCTCCGACCTGGTAATGCTGTTTGCATTTTCCAGCACTAGCTGCCTGCCTGTGCCCTCCTGGCCTCATCAGAAAGTGCCAGGCTGCAGATAATCATCACGAGACCCTAGGAGGGAGTGTGAGCGGGGAGGGGGTGGCCTGTGGGCCCTCAGCCCGGCCCCCTGCCTACCTGGGCAGGGAAGTGTTTGCAGCCTCCTCTGTCTCCCTAACCCCTTAGAGGGGGCCGCCACCTCCCAGGAGCGCCGGGAGCACATCAGAGGACTCTCACTGGGGCTGACGGGAGTTTCACAATGGGGGTGCTTCAGGGAACCAGCCCCCCCCCGGGTGGATGTGAGTCTTTGGCTCAGCTGCGTGCTCGTGTCCTGAGCTGGCTGGCCGGGTGGGGCTTGAGAAATGCCAGTTCATCAGATCTTAGTTCTAAGGGGACTGCAACCAAATTTGGACAGGAGCTCCAGCCACTGTCTCCACAGCTCCTCGTTGCCAGCTGGTGGGGAGTGGAAGGCAAGTAGTAGAGAAGGTTGTTTAATCCGATATGACAAGCAGATCAGTGACAAACGCCAGTAACAGGATTAGTGAGACGCTGAAGACGCCTCGCCCACCTGGAGTCTTGGGGAGCCCAGGAGCCCACTTCAGCCTAGTGGGCAGGGTGTGTTCCTGGGGGGCTTCTCTCCCTCCTGCTCCTCCTGGTTCTCCCCCCAGACCCCTGAGCCCAGTGTGGAGGCACACCCAGCTGCCCTGCTGCTCAGGGGACTCGGGCAAGGGGGTATGGTGGGCAGCCCTCGAGGAGGGAACATGGGGGACGGCACGGGAGTGGGCCAGCCCCCACCCTGAAGTCTGTCTGCAATTCCCAGCAGGACTCTGGTCCACATCTTGGCTTCCCATCTGCCTTGTGCCCCCCAGGTATGCTGTATTGGGAGGCCAGGGGGCTACAGAACGTCCAGGCTGCCATCGGGGCCAGCCGGAGCACCGTAGAAAGACCCCCAGGCCAGCTGGGACCCCGACAAGTGCGCCCAGCCAGGATGCGGCCACCTGCCCTGCGGACTTTCCCAGTGTCCCCAGACCCATCCCGGCCAGCGCAGGCACTGCCCTTAGGCCACCGTCCACAAGGGGTCAGGACGTGGCTCTCCAGGCTCAGAGCGGTAAATCTGCGCAGTCACACACTGGAAGGTCCACGGGCAGGGCCTTGGCGTGCAGGCGAAGCCGACCGCTTTTTAGGTTGCAGGACCTGCGCTTGGTCCAGCCCCATGGCAATTACAGGGTTAAGAAGAGAGTGCAGTGGGGGGGGGGGCTGGGGGGGCGGAGGGCAGAACCCCTGCCCCACCCCAGACCCAGTGCTGGGCTCAGGCCTCGGGAGGGCCCCGTGGGAGGAGCGGGCGCCCTCAACTCTTGCGTGCCATTTTCTGGCAAAGCGTCTTGGCCTTCTGAGCTGGAGGCGACCACGCTATTAATGAATGATACTTTCCAGAAAGTATTTGGGCCTGTAGGAAGATGGGGGGGGGGAGGTAAAAAACTATTTACACTTTTTTGATGCCTCCACACATAACAAAGAGCAGAGTCAGAAAAAGAGCAGCACAGAAGGAGGCGCTTACGAGACCCAGCCAGGAGGGCGGGCGCCGGGCTCCAGGGACCCCCGACAGGTCCCGTGCCCACGGCGTTCCCTGCCAGCTGCCTTCAACCCTGGCCGAGGGCCCTTCGAGGGAGGACCCCCTGCTGCCTGCTGTGGTCAGCACCACCAGCACCGCCGGGGAGGGTCGTGGGGCGCGTGGCATGGGGCAGAGGCGTGGGGGGCCTGGGGGCCACAGGGACTGGGGAAGGCTCAGGCGTGGAGGCCACAGGGGCCCGGAGTGCAGGGTGTGTGGAGAAGGCCCAGGGCCCCTCGGAAGCCTGAAGGTATTTTACCGAGAGGCCACCTGCCCCGAGGTCTAAATTACAGGCTCAGGACCTGGAAGAGAAACGAAGCTGGTTCTCTACGCTGGAGAATAAGAGCCCAGCACAGTTCCTTTCTCCCTCCTATCAACACCGGCTGGTGGCCTCTAGGCTATTTGCCTGCAAATGAGAAAAATCTGCAGGCGCCCAGTGTCCCCAGGTCCCTGAGGCTGGGGCAGGCTGTCAGCTCCATGGACAGCCCGAGGCCTGGCGGAGGAGGCCAGGGGCCTTTTATCTCCAGCGGCTGCTTCAAATGTGTCTCAAGGTGTGCAGAGGTGAAATCTCCCCATTTTGTCAGCATTTTCCTTCCCTGAGCCTCAGCGCTCATTCAAAGCAGCCTGGGAGCTCAAGATCTGCAGAGAAATCTGCAGGCACCACTGATAAACGCTTTTTCCAATACATGGCAACGTAATTCGACAATTTAAAACAACCTAAAATGGTTTTCACACTTACAAACAGGCAGGGAATAAATCAAGGTATGTTCAGAGAGTCCTGGGGGATGACGCCTGGAGGGGGAACCTGGGGGATGACGCCTGGAGGGGAAACCTGGGGCATGACGCCTGGAGGGGGAACCTGGGGGATGACGCCTGGAGGGGGAACCTGGGGGATGACGCCTGGAGGGGCCCTGGTCAGATCCTTGGCAGCCTCCTCTGAAGGAGAAAGCACACCTCCGTGCTCTTCAGTGCATAAAACAGTTGGATCCCTCCTCCATCCACCGATACCCACGTCTGGGCTCCCCGCTGCCTCCCAGGTGAGCTGAGCTGAGCCTCAACATCATCCCGGGGATGGAGAAGTGGCAAGTCTGCGCCGAGCCAGCACCAAATCCACCACCTGCTACTGCATTGCTGCAATTGCTATTAGTCTGGGCACCGAAAAAGAATACGCAGAGGATGTTTTAAAAATTCATTTCCAGTTTTCTTCTTTGATTTGGACTTAATTTGCTAAAGTAGTTTTTACTTGAAGATGCTCTATTCCTACCAAAAATGCAAAACAAAAAAGTTATGTGTACGGATGTGATATGGATTCGGTTTTGAGGACCCCAGTGACTCTCAGCCAGCTAGGGAGGCAGTGGGGGGCTGGCTTGCCTGGCACGCCGAGGAATCTCGTTACATAGAATCCTTCCTCTGCATCAGTGGCAAATTTAATTAGTTCCCATTTAACTAGCAGTTTCGGAGCAGATTCGATTACTCACAACAGCTTTGAAATGTCTCACACCTGGTGTGAGGATAGAAGGCCCTGGGCTGCAACTGAGGCAAAGGAGCTGTCTCCTTTCCGTCAGGGGGTCTGTGACACGGGGCGGGGGGATCCGGAGTGGCCGAAGAGGTGGGCTGGACAGTGGTTCCCAGTCAAAGGCCATCTGTGGACCCCTGCCCCGGGGAGGGGAGTCCCTCACCACGCACGGTGGAGTGCCCCCGGAGGCACCCGTCCATTCCCATGTCCCCTGGAGGACCCTGCCCCCTGCTGCCTTGCCTGGAGCAGAAGCATCACCAAGCAGCCTGGGCGGGTGGAGGGGGGACTCTGTGCCCTGGGGCCACAGCCTGGTTTTACTGCCCCTGTGGGGGCTGCATTGTCCGGGGAGGGGAGCAAGGGGAAGGGCCTGTGCCTGGACTTGACGCTAGCACCCGGCACCTAGCCCTGCTCTCTCTCTCTCTCGTGTCTGTTTGGCCTCTCAATGTGCATCCGCATGAAGATCCCAGAATGCATAAATGAGACCTCTGCCCACCGGCTTTACCCATGCGGAACTTGCCAGGCTTTCCTGGGCCCTCGCAGCGTCAGATAACGGCACGTCGCCAGCCGCGAGCACCGGGAGCCAGGCATCCTCCACAGACCTTGGTGGATGCTGGTGGAGACGCGGCCTGATGGGGATGCCCCGGCCCTCACCAAGGGCAGTGCCAGTGACACTGTGGGTGACATTCACTAGGCCTGTGGTTTGGGGAGACCCATCAAGGGGCGACGCTTCTGTTCGAGGGACCGTGGACCCCACAAAGGGGCGACGCTGCCCGGAGGGGCTGCCGGAGCCGGGAAAACCTCGAGCTGAAGGGCTTCCCAGCATGGTGTCATCAGAGGGAGCACATTTTACCCCTCGAGGTGCCTGCCTGAGCTGGCGGAAGAGCGTGCCGCCAGGGCAGTGAGCCTCCGAAGGCCAGGACGCGGTGGACACCCTCGGGTTTGTTTTGACCGCCAAGGCTGCAGAGCTCAGGAGACACAGAAGCTTCCATGACCCACAGACCCGGCGATGGACGGAATAAAGAAGCTGGCAGGGCCAGCGGCCACCCGCTTGCCCGGCTTCGGCATTTTCGGAGAAAGATTTTGCTGCTTAAGAGAACGGCGAAGACACAAAAGGACAAATACTGTATGATTGTGCTTCTATGAACCAAATATATTGTATAACATAATATATGATTCAAAAACAATTTATATGTATCCAGTACATTTGAGAAATGTATGTTTTTATTCAACTGTGTTTTCTTTTTAGTTTTTAATTGTTTATATTTTCAATGATTAAATGTACAAAATAAATTAAAAAAAAAAAAAAAAACTAAGAGAAAAACAAAGCGTCGAGTGGCCACTTAGCCCTGGGCATTTCTTCCTTTTATGCTTTTCAAATTCGTGTATCCCAGAGGAGAGGACTAGGGCGTGGGGCGGTCAGCCAGGCTCCTTGAGGTGCCGCTGGGCCTGCCAGCTTCTTTATTCCGTCCATCGCCGGGTCTGTGGGTCATGGAAGCCCCCAGGGAGGGCGGGCACAGCTGAGGCGGGGCCTATGGGTGGGCCTACGGGACTCCATCTCGGTTTGGAGAGAGGACACACGCTGTGCTGTGTACATACAACTGCACACGTGTGCACACTCCTATACATGTGTGCACACAAACTCCTGCATGCATGTACACACACCTGCACATGTGTAGTACACACTCCTGCACACGTGTACACACTTCTGCTCATGTGTACTGACACCAGAACACTTGCACACACACATGCACATGTGCACACACTCCTGCTCATGCTCCTGCACACTTGCACATGCGACACACACCTGCACACACTCCTGGATGCTCATGCACACTCCTGTACACCCCCAGGCACAGTGCACGTGGCCGTCAGGCTCTGCCCAGGGGCTTGTGGCTTCTGTGCTCACACGTGGGGCCCCTGGAGCCACCTGGGGTGGCCGGGGGAGGAAGAGGGCCAAGAAAAGACCCTGTTTTCTGAGAGGCAGAGGGGCAGGAGGGAAGGACCAGCGCCAGCCCCCGCTTGCGCTTGCGGCGGAAGAGGGCGTGCCCTCGCCCCCGGGGCACTCCTCTGGGACTAGGGCCTGTGCTTCCTTTCCCAGAACCACACACGCTGCTGCAGCCCGCCTTGCCCCGTGCGCTGGCTGGTGGGCCGTGGGTGGGTGCGCTCGGCCTTCCCCTCCTTTCCACCGGGGAAAGGACGCAGCAGCTGCTCCATGCTGTCTTCTTCGGGCCCCGGGTGACGCGCGCGCAGGGCGTGGCTGGCCTCCCCGGGGAGCCATCACGGTGGGCACTGTCACCTGCCCTGCCAGCACAGCCTGCGCCTGGCTGCCCTCGGGGGACGCGGCAGGGTGGCCTGCGCCGCGGGCTGTTCACACCCAGAGAGCTGGAGGTGGGGGTGGAGCAGCTTGAGGGGGCCAAAGCGAGAGCACGCTGCCACGAAGCGCCAGGGCCTGGCCTGACGGCGGGCAGGCGCTGCCGAGCCCAGCTCCGTCCTCTGAAAAGTGCCTCCTGGAGGTGCGGGTGGGCCTCACGCCTGCCGACAGCATGGCAGGGCCGCGCCCCGTCACCCGCTTCCCACCGTTCCCAGCACCCTGCTTTCCCACGTGAGCGAGGTCAGGTTGGGACTCAGCGGCATGGTTTTAATTTTAATTTTTTATTATTCAGAAAGTACGAGAATTGTCATACCCCCCTGCCCCGCTGCCCCGAGTTTCCACTATTAGTCACACCTTCCATGAGGGGGTACCCCGGGTACCGTGGCGGACCCAGCGCTGTGGTTACACGGGGGCTCACTCTGCCCAGCAGCTCCAGGTGTTCTGACAAACGCGCGTGTCATGCGTCCCCCGTGGCAGGACCGCACAATCGTTCTGCTACCCTAAAAGTGCCTCGTGCCCCCGTCCATCCCCCCCGCCCCCCGCCAGCAGCCACTGGCCTTTTACTGCCTCTGTAGCTTTGCCTTTTCCAGAATTCCTGTCGCTGGGATCACACAGCCTGCAGCCTTTTCAGCCGGGCCCTGCGTTCAGCGGTGTGTGCGGTCAAGTCCCTCTGTGTCCTTTCACGGCTTGAGAGCTCGTTCCCTTCCACCACGGAATAACAGGCTGCTGTAGGCATGGCCTCAGCTGGCTCATCCGCTCACCTGCCGAAGGACGTCCTGGGTGCTTCCAATCGCTTCGGCAGTTACGGGCAAAGCTGCCATAAGCATTTGTGCGCAGGTTCTCGTGTGGCCGTCGGCTCTCGCCTCCTCTAGGTAAAGACCAGGGGCCTGATTGCTGGACCGTGAGACAAGCCTGAGCTTACCCTGTAAGAGCCCGCGGGCTGCCTTCCACGGGCTGCGCGTCTCCACTCCCACCAGCAGCGAGCGAGCTCCTGCGGCCCCATGGCGCCGCAGCCTTGCCGATGCCGGGTTTGGGTTATGGGGATTCTGACGGCGCAGAATGTGTCCTTATTCTCTTAATTTGCGGTGTCCCAGTGAGGTGTGCCGATGTGCAGCTTTTCGCCTGCTCATTCGCCATCGCTGTGTCTTTAGTGTGGGTTTGGTTCGGATCTTTGGCCCATATCTTAGTTGTGCTGTTTGTTTTCTTATTGTTGGATTTTAAGAGTTCTTTGCATGTTTTGGATACAAGTTCTCTATTGGATATGAGTCTTGTATATATTTTCTCCCAGTCTGTGGCTTGTCTTTTCATTCTCTTAATAATGTCTTTTGGAGAGCAGAAGCTTTTAATTTTAGTGAAGTTCAACTTGTCAGTTTTTTCTTCCATGGATTATGCTTTTGTTTTTTTACAGTACCGTAGAGAGTGACTGCCAAACTCAAGGACCCAGAGTCTGCTCTGTTACCACCCAGACGTCGTACAGTTTTGCCTTGTCCCTTTATTCTGTGGCCCCCTTTAAGTTAGTGTCTGTGAGGCTGTAGGTCAGTGCGCAGGGTCTTTCTCTCACATGGGCGTGTCCAGTGTGTCCAGCACCATTTGCTGAAAAGGCTGATCAGTGGCCCCTGCCCAGGCCGTGTTCTGTTCCGCTGGCCCATGGGCAGGTTCCTCCCACGCCCCACGATGCCACGGTCACCACAGCTTTGCGGTGAGTCTTGAGGCCGGCGTGTCGGCTCTCTCTGGTTGGCTGTGCGGGGTCCTTTAAAATCCGCTTGCCGAGAGCTGTAAAATTCCCTGCTGGGATTTTTGCTGGGATTGCATTGGCATCTTCCTAGCAGTGCCTTCCTTCCTGTGAACAGGGAATGCCTCTCTGTTGACTTAGTCTTCTTTAATTTCTGCCATCAGAAATTTTCCTCCTGCAGATTTTGTACATATTTTGTTAGACTTTCGCCTCCGAGGCGTCCTGCCCCTCTCCACTCCTTCCCTTCCCTCTGCCCCCAGCCTGGCCACTTGTAAACACTCCCCGAGGGGCAGCTGGTTGAGAGGCGGCCGTGCCACCCCCTGCCCTTCGCTCTCAAGACAAAGGGACGGCTGGGGTGGGGGCTCTTGGTTTATTTTTATTCCAGCCTGTCTAGCTCCTCCTCACCCCAAGGCAGCCAGGGAAGAAGGGGAAGCCGAGGTTACCGGGATCCCACCGAGGGTGAGGCGGCGGCGGGCAGCCTGGCCAGCCTCGGACGGGGCCCACGGCTGCGCTCCCGGCTTGGCCGACGTGCCCCCGTGTGTGACACGCCGGCGCAGCCTCGGGCCCGGGGCAGGCCGAGAGCCGAGGCACTCGGCTCATTTTAGTGCTCTAAAAATGTGCTCTTCAAGCGTCTTGTGAGTGAATTTTTAAACATCCTAAGGCAAGAAAAATTACCTCTTTCTCATTATGAAAGGCAAAAAAGTCATTTGAATTCTATCCATTAAAAGTTTGCAGTTGAATAAAACGAGCTTTTGTACCCCAGACTTGGCCTCCTCAGACTGAGGCGGTGGGCCAGCGTGGGCTGGGGAGGGGGCTGCAGCGGCCGGCTCTCTCGGGGAGAGGGGCCCCAGCAGGTGAGCTCGTCTCCCGGGGCGGCCGGACCGCAGTGTGGGGGCACCAAGGGGGGGCTGCCATCGGGGTCAGCCTTGCTGGGCGAGGGTGTCCAGAGAGGCTGGGCGGGGGCCTGAGCTCAGTGCCACACCAGGGGTCAGCACGGCCCCGCGTGGGGTGTTTGAACAGACGGACAGACAGATGCCCTCCCCGCCCCGCCCAGCCTCCTCTTCCTCCCAGCACGGGAGAGAAGCTCCAGCATTTGCCGGCGGCTGCCCAAGGAGCCTCGGGGAGCATAAGGTGCTGGGGGGGGCGGCGATCCTGCCCACGGAGGCTGCCTGGCCTCTCTACGTGCCCCCTCCGTGGCCGGCTCCCGTGGACGTCTGGGGGCATGAGCGAGAGACCACCTGCCTCCGGGACCAGAGGCCGATGGCCAGCTGGTACTCCTCCCACCCGCCAGTGGCTCAGGGAGGGGCCAGAGGGCAAGACCCCGACAGCCACGGGGCAGGGACCGCCTGGACCGTGTCCTGGACGCGGGTGGGGGCAGTGGGGCCGCCGGGCTCTCCTCCACACCCCAGCCGCACCCCCACTCACGCCCACGCGGGGCTGCCACCGTGCGTGGCCAGGGGGCAGCTGCAGGCCCGTGCGGGGGCCGGCTGGGCTCCGCTGCTCTGACGCCCGCTGAGAGGAGGGCCGGGGGCGTCCGTTGACCACCTCGGCCAGGGTCACGGGAGCGTCACAGCCGCCAGCCCCAGCTCCTCGAGCCCCCCGGGCACCGTCGAGACTTCGCCTGGCTCCTGGCACAGCTCCCCGGGCAACGCGCCTCCCCCCTCCAGGGTCCCGCCAGCCCCTCGTGTCCCTTGGGGTCGGGACCACGCCTGCACCCGGGAGACGCCCACCACGTGCTTGTGAATGAACGAATGATTGCGCAGCACTCATTCCCGTGGACCCCTGGCCTGGCACACACCTGCCTGGTCCTCGCAGCAGAACCTGACAAATCCGAGCTCAGGGTCCTCGTGGGAGCAGAGCCATGACGTCGTCCGACCCCGACCCCGACCCCACGGGTGTCGCTGGCTGTGGCGTCCGGCGCGAGGCTGCCCTCAAGAGCGGGGGGAGGGCGCTTCCGCCGACCCGGGACGCTGCCAGGCGCCCCTCCGGCGGCTCGTCCAGAGGAGAGGTTAGGGGCCCCCGCCCCTGCCTGGAGCCCGCAGACGCCTCCTAACGCGAGCGTCTCCGAGCGTAGCCAGCTTCAGCCCACAGAGCTTAAAATTAATGACATGCTCAGCGAAAGGGAAAATTGTATTTCCAGGGTATTTTTCAGTGTTTCACTTTGATAAATGTTTAAAGAATGTGCTAATACGTCTGCTCAGTTATCTTCATTGCAGCCACTCTCAAGCCGCTCAAACGTCACCTCTCTCAGCGCCTGCTTTCCCAGGGCACAAGACGACTCGAGCCCCCCCCCCAGACCTCGGCCTGCATCCCAGCTAAGGCCGCCCCCGGACCACAGGGCCCCCGCAGGCCCACCACGTTTCAGAAAGGAGCGCCCCGAGCTCCAGGCCACACGGGGCTGGGCGTCCCCCACAAGCTCTGGGCCTGCCGAGTGGCGGCTGACCGGGCTGAGGTCTGCCTCCCACGTGCCAGGGCATGGCCTCCTGTGCAGGGCGCGCTTGGGGGAACCTTCTGGAAAGCAGCGCACGTCACCCCTGGGAAGCTGGATGACTCGACCAGGGAGGCCCCATCGGAACAGAACGGGGCTTGTGGCGCCGCCGTGGCTCACGCCCGGTGCAGGGGCGTCCAGCAGCACAGCGGCTGGAGGACACCAAGCTCTGGCCGGCCACCGGCCGCGGCTGCTACCTGAGGGACACGGCAGTGACTCTTCGTGGCTGGGGGCAGAGGAAGGACATGCCACAGCAATGAGGCCACTTCTGACCGCTTTGCGGTCCGTGCCCTGATGGCCCTGGCCTCTTTCTGACACCCAGGCTTTGCACCCAGGATGGCGAAGGGGGCTGTGCCTGGGACAACTTCATCCCCCATCTCTGGGGCCCCCACTCCTGGCCCCCAGGGACACTCACCTCCAGGTCCACAGTGCTGGTGGGCATGCTGTAAATTCTGTGTCCCCCTTTGGCACCTACTCAGGGACAAATGGGAGCCATGGCTGGGGGGGGCGTGGAGCCCTGTGGCTGTCCCAGCTCGTGCCCCCTCCCCTCCTGACAGCGCCCCGACGCGCACATCGGGGAGAAGGGGCATCGGGCCGGTGTGGGTGAGGCCGAGCCGCTCTCTGAGCCAGGGTCGCCCTGCCCCCTGCTCCAGCTGGAACCTCGAGAACCCACATCCTGCCCTCCTGTCATGGCCACACAAGGGGCCCCTCAGCTCCCAAGCACGAGGCCCACGGAGCCCTCCTCTCAGGGACAGCGTGTGGCGCACGCCATTGGGCAGCGTGACCCCAGCTGGCCCTGGCCTCGGGGTCCTGTGCTTTTCTTGGGGATGCCCAGCACGGCACGTGGGCAGGAGGAATGCTGGCTCCGGGAGGGACCACCCAGCCTGGGGGTCCCGTGCCCAGAGGGCTCCAGCGAGCGGCTTCTCTACGGCGAGTTTGGGGGCTGCGTTCTCTTTACCAGCAGCGCAGGGACGCAGGTCCTCGGGCCGAGAATGCGAAGACGACTCTGGGACTGAGTCTGGCTCCCCTTCAGCTGCCGTCCCTTGGCCTACAGAGGAGTCAGTGCTCCCCTTGGCTTCTGGAAGCCTCCGTGGAGGGGCAGTGGCCGTGCACATTCTTTCTTCCTAAGGTGGAAGCCCCCCTCCCCCATGGTGTTGAGCCCCCGAGGGCATTTGTGCATCCCCGAGTCACACACACGGGTGTGGGACTCAGCCTGCAACCAGCCCTGCTGGCTCCAGCCCCCAGGGAGGCCCACCGGGGCGCTGTGATTAATCACATATGCAAATAGCTCGTTTAAAGAGATTATCCGCAGGAGGACACCTGATCCATTATTCAAAACTCGGCTGTGCACGCAGAATTCCTAACGTTTTCCGCATCAGCGAAGGACGGGGGTGCTGGACTGGGGAGCCCAGGATCCCCACGCGGTGGCCGCCGCCTAGACCAGCCCAGCCCCCACAGAGGCCGCGAAAGCTCCTTCCCGGATGTGCTTCCTCAGAGCAAGGGGATGCCAGGTCCAACGCGGCGATGGGCATCCTGAGCCTGAGCCCAAAGCCCGTGCCCCTGTGCTCCCATCCCCTCTGACCCCAAAACTGACCGCCACCAGGCGGAGGCCACCGAGCCCACACCCTCCTGCCCCCACAGCCCTTCTTCCGCCCCCTCCCCCTCCCAGCCACAGTGCACCCCGATCTCCCTGGCCGGCCTCCTGGCTTGGCGTAAATGGGAGGGAGTTGTCCAGGAGGGCAGGAGCTGCAGCACATTTCCACACCTGGGTGATATACACCAACAGGCACTTACAGTCGTGCTGTGCTGGAGGCGACAAGGCCAGGGGAGGCCAGAAGGCCAGGGAAGACCAGGGAAGGCCAGAAGGCCAGGGAAG
>JAKSZT010054542.1:309719-337735 GCA_026826555.1 Tolypeutes matacus | reverse complement strand
TGTGACTCCCTCAGTCTCCTCTCGTGTGGGAAGTGCTCCTGGTGTGAGTCCCTCTGTTCCTGCCCATGTGAAAGAGTTCATGGTGTGATTTCCTCCGTTCCCACCGGCTGTCTTCCCACTCTTTGGGATTTTGTTTCTGGGCTACACTTCCTTCTCTCGGAGTGTGCAGATTTTGGTCCACTGCCTCTGACATGGAGAACTCCTCTTGGGAAGCCATGGGTGGCCAGAGCGTTCTCTCCTTTGGCACGACTTGCTTTATCTGACTAGATACCCAAATGGTCATTCCTGAAGTTTGATGACTTCACCAGGGCAGGTCTTGCCCGACAATTCTGAATCCCTTTTACCTGGAATGGTGGATTGAATAGGGGACCCCAGCTTGGACACGTTCGCGGTCTTGGCCCACATTCTGGTGAGTTTGGACCGTTTATAAATAAGATCTCTTCAGGATGTTACTTCAGCTGAGGGGTGGTCCACAGAATCAGGCTGGGCTGCAGCCCAGATTACTGGAATCCTTTATAAGCAGAAGGAAAGTCAGAAGGGAAAGAAGCACAGGGAGCAGCCAGAAGCCAGACTCAACAAAACCAGAAGAAAAGAAGACATTGCCATGTGCGTTGCCATGTGACAGAAAAGCCAAGAACCCAAAGCCTGCTGGCCAGCAGAGGGTACTGACCCTGGGAGGAAGCCAGCCTTCTAGCCTCCGACACCACGTGCCAAAAAGTTTCTGTTGTTAAGCCAACCCATCATATGGTATTAGTTTTAGTGAGTAGAAAACTAAAATACCTTCACATTTAAGGTAAGTTTTCATCATTTATGGGTTTAAATGTTTTTCTGCTCCATTTATTCTGTTCTATTTCTCAGGAATATCTCTTTGCAGATTGCTTTTTGAATTCCACAAGCACTTTTGTTAAAAATATTTTTACATGGGGGTTTGTTTATATGCAGGTAGATTGAATTACGAACCAAAGAAAAACACGTTCTTACTCCATTCCTGTGATGTGAACTGACTGTTAAGCAGGACCTTTGGAAGACGTTATTTTTAGCTAAGGTGTGGCCAACTGAATCAGGATGGGTCTTAATCCTATTTTTGGAAGTCAGTGGGACTGAGATGAGAAAGGGGAAATCACCCCCATGTGCATCACCAGGTGGTAGAGAAGCCGAGGACCAAGGAGTGCCGGCAGCGGGCCCGGAGCGTCGCGGCCTTTGGGGAGAAAGCATCGTCTTCATCACACCTTGAGTTTGGACTTCTCCTAGCCTCAAAACTGTGAGCCAATAAATTCCTGTTGTGTCATCGGACCTATTGCATAGTATTTATCTTTGCAACTGGGAAAAAACTGAGTCATTTTGTTCTGTGTGATTTCTTCAAGCCTCAGCCACATCCCTTTGTTCTGGGCATGGGAGTTTCTCATCACCTTTCAACCACACAGCTTTTTGCTTTTCTCTTCTGTTCCCTACCTGAACTTGGCTCTCTCCATGCCCATGCCGTGTTTCTGTGTCACCCACAGCTTTGGGCTGGTTCTCGTCTTTGGGAGCTTTGTGGAGAGAGAACCTGTTCCTTGGAAGTAGTTGGTGTTCTGGGGAAGTCCTGTGCCACCTCACGCCACCTCTCCTCCCCTCCCCTCTGCATGCGGGACTCACTGAAAAATGCAGTCACCTCCCTCCCTCCCTGCCACCACCTGCCCGTGTCAGCCTGTCCTCCCACACGTGGCCGGGCCAATGCTGGCAGACTCAGGCCAACAGTTGAGATGGGGACAGGGCCTCTTTGTGTTGGTCAGGGGCTTTCTGACACCTGGAGACCCTGCTCCTTTGCCCCACCCACATGCCAGGCTCTTGGATGCCAGCTTGACCTTTTGGCGACGGCACGTGTGTCCCGCGTCTGGGAGTCACGGGCATGGACGCCCCACTCCACACGCTCCTGCTGTGGCCACAGCAGGTCCCACGGGGTCTCTGACTTGGTGAGGTAAATGTTTGCCAACGGCCGCACCGGGCTTGTGTCTCTGATGTTCAGAGTCTTGGGACAAACGGTGCTGGCTCTGGGGCTAGGTGAGGTGTGGATGGGCTCCCCAGGGCTTTTGCTTTCACCCCCTTTGCTGGGGTCCATGGGCCGAGGGCTTTAGGAGTTTCCTTTGCCCAGGAAAGACACGTGATCTGGAGACATGTCCTGAGACTGCCTCCACTTGGCCCCTTGAGCTGAAGGGCCCTCGGGAATGTCACTTGAGCAGAGACAGAAGTTCAGGAAATTCCTTCCACATAAATCATTGCCGAGTGATTCTGGAGAGTTTTAATCTCCTTTGATGATGCTTGATTATTTGATTAGATGCCAGCAGGATTAGGAAGGAGGAGAGAAGACACCCCCAGTGTTCCGTGTTGATGCTGCTCATGGATTGTTCCGCTGAAATCACGCGTCAACTTTATAGTTCAGATATTTTTAGCTGCCAGAAACCCAAGGTGACCCAAGTGACATTGAGCTTCTGGCTATATAAGTCATGATTCAGAAATTGATTCTCTGGGGTGAGTTTAAGGGCCCAAGACCTCTCGAGCTCTGGCCCCCCACTCAGGGTATCAGCCGCCGTCCGGAAAGCAGTTCAAAGGTCGCCTGCCCCTGGGAGCAGGTGCGTGCCCCGAGCCTGCCCTGCTGAAGGCTCTCCTGAAAGAACAAGCGGCCAAGCTGCAGGGGCGGCGGCACCAGGCAGATCAGCCAGCGTGGGAGCGTCTGAGCGTCCAGACGAAGGCGGGGGGCGCCGGAGGACAGGGTGGACGCTGTCCCGGGGCCTGAGGGGCGAGCGCCATCTGTCCTCGCTGGCACAGCCAGGCGTGAGCCATGGCTGCTCAAGTGTGGGAAACCTGCAGGAATGCGCCCGGCAGTGCAGGGAGGTGCTGGACACTGAGAGTGCCTGTCCCCGGGGGGCTCGTGGGGAGGCAGCCCCCTGCAGAGCCGTCCTGGGGCTCCCGGCCAGTGTTGAAAGAGCCCAATGGACCCCACGTTCTGCCCTGGCTGCTCGGTGGGAGAGAAAGACGCTGCCCCCCTGCCTGCTTGCACGGTGTCTCGAGCCTTCCGGCAACACCCAGGAAAGCCTCGGCCGGTGGTCTGCAATCGGGAGAACCTTCTGCAGCACCAACAGGCCAGGAACCTGGGCTCCCTCTGACTTCCCGGAGACCCCTGGCTACTGCTGGCAGCAGGAAGACAAGGTGGCCTCCTGGCTAGGAGCCTCCTCCCGCCCGTCCTGCCCGGGCTGGGGTGGCTGCTGGCTGTGAGGCGGGAAAGGGTGTCAGCTCGGAGTGCGGGGTCTGTGGTGGCTCCTGGCCCTGGCTGGCGGCTGGTGTGGGTAGGGGGCCCAACTCTGCACCCTGATTTGGGGTGGAGGGGCCTCTCTGGCCGGGCAGCCCCGGGAGCACCAGGACACGGCTGGCACAGCCCAGACGGAGCCTGATGTCCGTGTCATGGGAACCCGGCCTCCAGGACTTGGCGGGGACAGGTGGGAGGCTCCAGGGACCAGGCTGTGTGCCAGAGGCTGGCATGGCAGGACTCAGGGGCCGCCCCGCACAGTCTCGTTTTGCAGGCCCCCTCCGGGTCAGGAAGGAGTCACAGCCCACCCGGCCCCGGCCCCCCGACTGGGCTCCTACAGGTGCCCGCGGTCCGGGGACTTCCGGAAGCTCTGAGGTGATGCTATGCCTGGCCGGGGGCAGGGGTCCAGAAAATGGTGGGTGATGGCCCGGACAGACGGACGAGGCAGGTGCTCCTGTGGGAACTGCACACAGTAGAGGGGTGACGGCAGATGCACATCCGATGCGACCTGCTTAAAGGCCACTTCCCAGGCCAGCTGGCAGGCGGTGTGGACGCTGTCCGGTGGCCTCACGACGTGGCTGGGTGTTCTGGACGTTTCTGCAGACGTCCCACCGAGGAGTGCTTGAAGACATCACCGAGCCCGGGCTCCCCGCTAGCCACGAACAGGGCACAGCTGAGCCTCCCGGGTCCCGGCTCCTGCCGGAGCCCCCCCACGGGGAGGGAGGGGAAGCTCCCACCCCCATGTCTGCTCACCTGGCTCCACAGGGCCACCAGGCTGCCGGCCTCATCCCGGGGCGCAGACGTCCCCGCACCGTGGAGGTTCCTGGAGCCCTGCTCTGCTTGCCGGCCACTGGCACCGGCTTCGTCTCCTCCCAGCTCCCCGCGGCGTGGCCCCCAGTATGGCGCCGTGTGGGAGCGGGCATCTAAGAGGCAGGGCCTCCGGGTGCAGCTGAGCTCTGGAGAAGGAAACACAGACACACGTTTTCAGGCGGCAGAAGGCTCTGGGCCACGGCCGGCCATGGCCCCCATGCGGGAGCCAGCGCTGGTGCCGGAGCCCACGATGCCGAAAGCACGGAGCACAGGAGGCGTGGGAGAGGCTCCTGGAGCACCCACACGCTCCAGGGCATCCAAACCCTCTGCCTGGCCTCGCAGCAGTGTGGAAGACAGCGGGAGAGAAGGTGCCGGAAAAGCATCTCCGGAGTGTGTGTGCGATGTACGCACGTAACAAGTCCAGACAGCCTTCCCCTCTGATGGCAATCTGGAAGAATATACCTTCTTTTCTGAAGACTTAGGATCCTCCCCTCACGGCGCCCTTGTCTGCCGGCTTGTTGTCTGCTCTTGCGTCTGCTCGTTGTGTCTGCTTGTTGTCTGCCCGTCTTCTTTAGGAGGCACCAGGAAACAAACCCAGGACCTATCATTTGCTTGAATCACATCTGCTCCCCAAAAATATACTTTTATATTTGTTTAGAAAGAGATCTCATATTAAACTGTCAGAATGAAATGTCCATGCCCTGGTTCAGCAAACCACAATGAACAAAGAAGTCACAGGGACCCTTCTGTAGATTTTGCAAAAGCAAGAGGATATTTGTCCTTTAGGAAAGAGGATGTCCTCGTGTAGATCAACGCCCTGGGTGCTGGCGTGGGGGCGGCACTTGGCAGGCAATGGCATTCTGACCCAGAGCTCAGTGGGGAGGGGTCCTGGAGGGTCTGTCCCGGCACCCACGGATGAAGTCCTGGACCTGCTCCTTAGCTGCTCGTACCTGGCAGGTGAGTGAACAACGTCCCGGCTGCGTCCGAAACCCTGAGGTTTTAGCTTAGGACACTCGTAGGCACAGCTCACTGAGGGCCGACTGGCAACGCATTGCACAGCCCGCAGTCAGAGGTCTGTGTGCGTGTGTGCGAGTGTGCACGCGTGTGCCCTGCATACATGTGTGCACGTGTGTGCGCACGCCAGCCGTACGTCTGTGTCCACATGTGTGTGCATGCATGTGTGCATACATGTGAGGGTCCCATGTCCCCTGACTCTTGTCTTTTCAACAGCAGGTTCAGGCCAAGGACCCCAGCCCACCCGGAAGCCCGAGAAGCCCTGTGGGCTCCAGGTGAGCCGACGGGCTGCAGCGTCTGTTCTCCTGCCGTCGCCTTGCCAGCGTTTCGTCCTGCGTGGGGCCTTGCGGGGAAGCCCAGCTCGTGCCCAGGGAGGCTCCGCGCCCCCACGTGGCCCCACTCCCACGGCCACGGGGCAGGGCCCTGGGCCTGGGGGCTGTGCTGGCTGCTCCCCCTACTGCCCCCGCCCCGCGCGGAGTGGAGCCGACTGGGAGACAAGACAGCAGGCGTGGTGACCCTCTGGCTGCGTCACCTGACAGGCGCCACTGTGGTGCCAGGGACGTGTGTGGCGCCTCTGAGGCAGCGGCTGGTGCCGGGGACGAGCTGCGCAGGGGCGGCCGGGGGCCTGCGGCCCTGGAGCGGGGTCAGTGAGGGGCGGCTCCTCCGTCCTGGGTGCTGGGAGCCTCTGCCCGCAGCGGCGCTGCCCGCGCAGGTGAGTCCCCAGAGCCGGGCTGTGCGCGGCCTGCAGTGGGCTCTGCCACGGCCCCCCAAGGGAGCAGGCCCCGTGGCGCCCCGAGGGCCCTCTGAGGTCTGCCGGCCTGGACGGAAACCATGTGGCCTTCCCGAAAGGAGCCGGCCTTGACTTCCCCAGTGACGGCGCCTGAAGGCCGCTGTGTGCGCAGCTTTGAACGCATCGGAAGCCTCGGAGGAAAACGCCCGTGACTCCTCAGCCATCTCCTGGTGGCCCTGTGGGGGCTCAAGTGGGGGGCGGTGTGTCTGTGAAGGAGCCCAGCGCCCAGGCCCCTTGAACCTGGGACGGGGCCACGGCCGACAAGGGCGGCCCCAACCCCAGGACCCCCAGCGACGCCGCAGCCGCCTCAGGCTGTTTCCAGCTCTTTCCCTGCTACCGGGATGGAGTGGTTTGGCTGCAGCTGATCTGGGCCCCTCGACCCTGATGAGACAATTACCGAAGGCGGGGGACGGGCAGGGGGTGCAGGGCCCTTGCTCCGCAGGAGGCTGCTCGGGGCAGCCGACCACCTCTCCCTGCCGTCCAGCCGGGACGCAGTTCCCCCCCAGGGCCTTGGCTGAGCGCCCCAGCGCCTGTACCCCAATCCTCTGCACCCCATCTCCCTGTGCCCTGTACCCCAATCCTCTGCACCCCATCCCCTGTGCCCCACATCTTCTGTCCCTTCTCCCACGCCAACCCAGGAGCTCTGTGCGTGGCCTCCAGCCCCCTCGCCACGTGGGCGCAGACGCCTGGAAGCAGGACGGCTCCACGCAAGGTCTTTCTTCCTTGGCTGTGGCAATGAGGCGGGTCTTCAGTCCACAGCCAGGACCAGCGGTCAGGCAAACAGAACGATTTCCGGAGCACTCCGTCCTGCAGAGCTGGAGACAAGTGCCGTCTCCTGGCTAAGCCGAGGTGCAGGCGGAGGCCTCAGGGAGCCTGTGGGGAGCCTGTGGGGGGCCCTCGGGCTGCACAGAGAACCTCGTCTCAGCTGCGTGCAAGCACACATGGTCCACGTGGGGCCACGGCGTGGGCCACATGACCTGCACCCACGGACTGCGAGGCCTGGTGGGGGCTCCTGTGCCCACGGCCATTGAGTGGGGGTCCCGAGGGGTTCCACAAACCCCTCCCACAGGTTGCCATGGGCAAAGAGCTTGAGCAGCTCAACTGGCGTGTGCGGTGAGGGTGGGTTCCCTGGGTCTGGCGCCGACAGGCCCACCCTCCTCCCCGAGGGGCTTCGGCTCTGGTGGCGTGACACTGGGGCCGCAGGATTCGCCGTCTGGACCCTCCCTGCCTTCCCTCCCCTGGTGTGGTGGGCACTGCCCTCAGCCTGTGGGACCCTCCTCAGCGGCCCCCTGCCCACAACTGCGGCCACGCACAGATCTGCTCCCGGCCGGAGCGCTCTGGGCAGTGTGTGGGCTCGGCAGCCTCCAGGCTCGTCTCCCCAGCTGTCAAGTGGGGTAGCCAGGTCACCTCACAGCGTGGCGGGGGGTCTGTGAGGATACATGAGTGTCTGGCACATTTGAGGGAAGAGGGAAACCTCTCTTGCTCATTTTCTAAAGGCTCGTCCCTGACTGACCCCCGCCCCCTCCAGGACACCCACGGGGTGGGAGCAGTGGGCTTGGGGCTGGGCCACATCCATCCAGCTGCCTGGCCTCTCCCAGGACAATCCAAAGCTCCCTGGAGGCTGAGGCTTTCCCCCATTCCTGCTCCAATGTCCGTCCATCCGAGGCCCCAGGGCCACGAGGCACAGCTGCCCCTCCCCTGCGTCCTGACCCCTCGCAGCCAAGCCGAGACCCCGCTCCAGGCCGCCTGCCCCTGGTCGTCTGCTCCCACGACCCAGCCCCGCACAGGGACCCTGCCTGTGCCACAGCCCTGTGCCCGCTCGTGAGATGCACTGTTTTAATTAAGTAGAAAAATATCCTGCTTTGGCTTTTCAGTAAATATTTCATTCATGCCGTAAAAACATGGATAATGCTGCACGCTGGGTGACCGTCTTTCTCCGGGGAGCTTTAAGAAGTGTTGCATATTTGATGTGTTCTCCCTGGAGCTCACAGTTAATCTAGAAGCAAACACACAGGCATGGGACTCCGCTTCCAGGGCTACCACACCTGGAAGGCGAGACGTTAGTAAATCTGCAGGCCACGAGTCCCCATCCTGGCCTGGGGGACCCGGTTAGGGCCGAGGGACAGGTAAGGCCTCGGATGCTAGTGGGCAGCCCTGGGCCCGGCCTCAGGGAGGGGGCCGAGACTCCCCAGGTGGCACGTGCTCCCCGGGTGGCAGACCAGGAGGTAACCCTGCTGCTGAGAGGGCAGTGAGCCGGGGGCAGGGAGCGGGGAGGCCAGGGCCAGACCCCCCCACTCCTGGGTGGTGCCCCAGGGCAGGTGGCCACGTTCCCCCATGCCGCCTCACGTCCCCACCCCTGCTGGTGCCCCCTCCGGCAGCCACGTCCCCCCATGTCCCCGCACGTCCCCCGCCATCCCTGGCGCTGGCTGCAGCTTGCTGAGGGTGCTGGGAGCAGGTGCTTCTGGAACAGAGCCAGGACCTGACGCAGAATGGGGGTGGGCCCTGGGGCACCCGCCTGGCCTCGGGGTCTCCTCGGGTGCAGGCCCCCTTCTGGGCAGCTGAGGAAGCTGCCTGAGAACTCCCTGGGTCGCGAGAGACGCCCTTGTGGGATGGCTTTCGGCAGAGGCGTAGAACAGGCGGCCTCATGCGGCGCCGCGCCTAAGCTCCCACAGAGATGCCGGGCTCCGGAGGCCCCGCGCACCAGGAAACGGGCCGCGCCTTCAGCGCCCCCGAGCAGGCGCCTCGGCTTCCGAGCTCATGAGCAGCAGGAGCAGCCTGAGGCCCAGGTAGTGCCTCTGCTCCACGTGGACTCGGCCTCCGCAGGGCGCGTGGGAGGCACAGGTGGCCCCTGTGCCAGGTGTATGGACACGTCCTTTGGTGGACAAAGCAAGAGGCAGGTGCAGATGAAGGTGTTGGTGGAAGTGTCTGCAGAAGCCAGAAGAGGGGGGATGAGAAGAGGGGGATGAGAAGAGGGGGCGCAGGGTGCAGGGCGAGGGAGAGGAAGGGAATGGGGAGCAGGGGAGCCGGCTGCTGGACGCCCCGCCTCGTCTCGCAGCAGGGCCGCGGTGGATGGTCCTGGGCTTGTCAGGAAGGAAGGAGTAGGTGCAGCCAGAGGAGGGTGGAAATGGGGTCCCGGGCGGCCTTGTCCCGGCAGGAGAGGCCTCTGAGCATGCTCCTGCCAAGCTGTTCAGAGTAAGCAAGCGTCCTCCCCAAAGTGCCGAAGTGGAAGAGCGCAGGGGCATCCTCAGGGGGCTCTGCCCCCCAGGGCTGGTGCCATTCAAGCTGGGACCACTCAGGGGCTGTGGGCTGGGAGCACATGCCCACTCCCAGGGCTACTGGGCTCCAGGAGGCCCTGCTCAGTCCTCAGGGCCTGAGCTGCTGGCCAGGGTGCAGGCAGCATGGGGTGCAGGTGGCTGTGGCTACAGGTGGGCAGGGAGCAGGTGGGCAGGGAGCAGGTGGGTAGGGAGCAGGTGGGTAGGGAGCAGGTGGCCAGGGAGCAGGTGGCCAGGGAGCAGGCGGTCAGAGCCTCCTTCTGAGTGGGCAGGTGTGAGGCTGACGCCTCCTCTGTGGGCTGGTCCTGAGCGCTGAGTGATGAAACTGCAGGAGCCTCCCCTGCCAGGCCTGGCCCGATGTCTGTTCACACAATCTAGGAAGTCTAGTCACACTGAAGGGCACAGCACTTTAAAAACAGCTGCCAATAGGGCGGAATCCAGATCTGCGAGTGGAGAGAATGTAAGAGTTTGAACAGTTTTCATTATTTTGACTTTTAGTCTTAGAAATAACTTTGTAGCTTCTAAATGGCTGCTCCTAGAACCTAGTCACAAAATGCAGCATTTGTGTGCAGCTGGTATCGGCCTCTGCAATGGCCGACTGCCCAGCGCCCTTCATTAAACGCTCCAGAAACGCACATGGCCGTGCCCTGGGCCCCGGCCCTGCAGGCGAAGCCTCCTGGTCGCTCACGTTTGGCAGGAAGTGGCTACAGAACGACCACAGCCAAGACGGAGAGCGTTTGCCAGCCTCGCCGTCTCCAGGAAGGCAGCCTTGCAGCCCGGGGCTCCACGTGCTCCAGGTAAGTGTGGTGCTTCCGTACATGGAACATTAGCCGTGAAAAGGCCGGCGTTGCTGGTGCACACGCAAACAGGAGAGACCTGAGGACGTCGCGTGCAAGGGCAGAGCGCAAGATGCCACTAAGTCAGTACCCGGACTTGCAGGGCCGGGCAGAGGCCATGGGGAGCGAGTGTCTAAGGGGTGCAGTTTCTGTGTGGGGCTCGGGTGGTGGGGCGGCCGCAAATGCTGTGAATATAATCACCACTGAATTGCACACAAAAACATTGTTAACATGGGGCATTTTGAGTTACGTCTGTCACCACAATAAAAATGAAACACAGAATCACCTAGTGCTCGTGTTCTAGGTGTGAGCTGTTCGTCTGCAGGTCCTCTGGCAGCGCTGGAACCTGCCTGTACCCCCTTCTTAAGAAATGCAGCTCTGCACTTCATGGGCAGCCTCGAAGCCGAGGGGGCGCGCGCCCTGGCAGCCCCCCTGGAGCCAGGTGCAGCCCACGCTCAGCGGAAAGGCCCTGCCACGGGCGCCCGAGGAGAGAGGCCACAAGGGGGCGACGCGCTCTGCTCAGCCTCGCGCCAGGCATTCTCGGATGGGCCCCCGGGAGCCGCAGGAACGGTGCCGGTGCCCGAGTCCCGGAAATCCCAGGGCCGCCTCCTTCACGCCCCCGGCACTAAGGCGATGGCCTGACACAGATGGGAGTGGGAGGGCGGGGCCCCTCCCTGCCTGAGCCTCCTGGGGCGGCTGGAGGAGCTCCGTGGTTTTACCCCCGCCCGAGGGCTCACCACGGCCCGGCCTGCGCCTGTGTAGGGAGAGTGGAGCCCGTGCGCCCACTCACCAGCCAGGGGCGGGCAGGCGCTGCGCCCTGTGGCCGTTCCCCGTGCCCCTGGCCCGTTCCTGGGCGCAGCCCCCGCCCGCCCCTCTCCATGGCGGCAGAGCCGCTCCAGGCTTCAGGCTCCAAGGTGGGGGGCCCGGGCCCCAGCGCCCCCCGCACTCCATCTCGCTGTGCTGGGACTGGGCTTTGCTGTCTTCCCCGCTCTCGGCTGGCACCCTGACTCCTTTCTAAGCACGCAGGCTAGGTCCCCACCGCTCAGACCCATATTGTGCAGCTGATTTCCCAGCCCTCCTTCCCGCTCACTCGGTGGCAGGCGCCTTCTGATGTCACCGACATTGGCGGGCTGGGCCCTGTGACCACCGCGGCCAGGTGTGTGGGTCGCCATGCCCCTCTGGAGCGCTCCTTGGCGCACAGGCTACGTGTCCTGTGGGCACTGGGGGAGGGGGTGCCCCGCGTCGCTCCCGACGCAGGAGGGCAGGCTCCGTGGGCGTCGCCTTCCAGCCTGGCACCCCTCCGCGTCCTGCCGAGGCCCGAGGCTGGGGCCCCGGCACTGCTCACCTGCACCTTCAGCTCCTGCAGTGGAGCTGGACGGCAGCGCGGTGGCCAGGCCCCGAGGCATCGGCCAGAGCGTCCTGGCAGCTGCACAGCCGCGGGGGCCAAGACCAGAGACGGGGACCCAGGGGAGGAAGCCGGCACGGCTCCCAGGAAGGCCCTGGCACTGGAAGAGGCAATAAAGCCAGAGAATTTACAGAAATCATCAAGACAACCCCATAAATCATGGAAATGCAAAGGACCCGGAATAGCCAAAACAATACTGAAAACAGGGAAGGAAGTTGGAGGACTCACAGGTCTCCATTTCCAAGCCTGCTACAAGGCTACAGGAATTGAGGCTGTGCGACGCTGGGCAGGGGTTGGGGCGGAGAGTCCAGAAACGCACACTTACTTTACGCCTGGTGTCAGCAAAGAGGCAGAGGTAACTCACCGGGGGAGAGGAGTCTCGCCAGCTTCCGCGGCTGGACAGGGGCGCCTGGGCAGCCAGGTTCAGAAGAGACGAATGTGTGCATATGTAAAGTTGAATTTGGCCAAAACGGTCAGACCCAACAAAAGAACTAAAACTATAGAACTCTTTAGAGGACGCCTAGAGGCCCTCTGTGGCCTCGAGTCCAGACAGGCCCGTGGCTGCCCCAGGGGCCAGGCGTCCGCCCTGCTCCCTGTGCTGGATGTTGCCAGATCCTCTGCACTGGGAGGTGACGCTGGCTGGCTCTTCTCCCTCTGCTCCGTGGAGGGCGGTCAGACCCACGTCCCCGCGTGGCTCCCGGGCGAGGGTCAGCATGGACACTCCAAGGCTGGGGGCGCAGGAGCATAAAATCCCACAACCTAAGGGCACCTGAATGTTCCCAGGACAAAGGAAAGACAAACCCCTCATGCACTTAAAAAAAAAAGCAGAAACAGACGAGATGGGAAAGAAGAAAGAGGCCTTTACAAGTCCAGAAAACTCTTAACAGAAAGATTCAAAAAACATGCACTTCTTAAGTGTGAACGCCTTTTTCCTCAAACCTGTGGGAGTTTTTCCGTCTTTTCCTCTGGTCGATAAGGGTTAAGGCGGCCGCCCCGCACCACAAGCCGTACTTGGCGGAGTCTTCCCATGTTTATGGATGAGTGCCGGCTCCGCCCTCGTCCCCTGGCCGTGCGGGCCCTGCTCCGCTCTCTGCCCGGCTCGTGCGCTAGCTCAATACGGCACTAAACTACCAAACATACAAAAAATCCAGCCGGTTGGCAGCAGCCAGCCTGTGGCTGCCACCCCAGAGCTGGCAAGGTGGCTCGTGGACGTAGGGGCCGTGGCGGCGGGGACGGCTATCACCCTTGCTGAATGTCCGACGTGCAGGAGCGAGACCAGGGGCGGGCCCTCATGTCCATCAGCCAGGAGGCCGCCGACCAGGCCGTCTCCTCAGCTGGCCGCTGATGTGGTCAGCCAGAGATGCGGTCAGCTGGCATTTAAGTCCACAGAATGCCCTCACAGTAACAGCCAGGCCATTGCTTGCTTGACCAAACTCTGGGCACATCACCCAGCCAAGCTGACACAGGAACTGGACCTTCTCGTTGCGACTCTTGTCCTTGTTGGAAGAATTTGAGAAGGATTGGTGTTAAATCTTTAAATGTTTCATTAGATTCAGCAATGGAACTGTCCAGTCCTGGACTTTTTTTCTTGTTGGGAGGTTTTTATTACTGATCTAATCTCTTTACTTCTTATAGGTCTGTTAAGATTTTCTATGTTTTCTGGCATCAGGTTGGGTAGTTTGCATGTTTCTAAGAATTTGTTTATTGCATCTAGTTTTTCTAAAAATTTTGGCATATAATTGTTCAGTACTCTCTCACAATCCTTTTTATTTCTGTAAGATTGGTAGCAATGTCCCCGCTTTAATTCCTGATTTTAGTTATTTGTGTCCTTTCTTTGTCAGAGAAAATAGATAAAGCTTGGTCGACATTATTGATCTTTCCAAAAACCAAATTTTGGCTTTGTTAATTCCACTGTTTTTCTATTCTCAATTACCTTACCTTGGTCTAATCTTTCCTATTTCCTTCCTTCTACTAACTTTGCATTTAGTTAACTTCTCTTCTTCTAGGTGTGAAGTGAGGTTATTAATTTGTGATCTTTCTTCTTTTTTAATCTAGGCATTTAGAGCTATGAATTTCCCTCTGAGTACTGCCTTTGATGCATCCCATATATTTCAGTATATTGTGTTTCCATTTTCATTCCTCTCAAAATACTCCTTAATTTCCCTTGTGATTTCTCCTTTGACCCACTGGTTGCTTAATAATGTGTTGTTTAATTTCCACATATTTGTGAATTTTCCAGTATTCCTATTGTTATTGGTTTCTAGCTTTATTCCATTGTGGTCTAAGAAGATATTTTGTATAATTTCAATATTTTTAAATTTATTAAGATTTTATTTGTGGTCTAACCTATGGTCTATCCTGGAACATGTTCCTTGTGCAACTGAGAAGAAGGTGTGCTCTGCTGGTGGTGAGGGTGCTACACATGTCCATTAGGTCCAGCTGGGTATAAGTGTTCAAGTGCTCTGTTTTCTTATTGGTCTTCTGTTTAAATATTCTACCAGTTATTGAAAGTGTGTACTAAAGTCTCCAGCTATTATAGAACTATCTATTTCTCCTTTCAGTTTTGGCAAATTTTCTTCAAAAAAATTTGGGGCCCTGTTGTGAGGTTCATATATGTATATAATCATTACAACTTCTACTGAATTGAACTTTTTATCAATATAAAATATCCTTCATTTTCTCTTGTAATCCTTTAAGACTTAAAGTCTATTTTGTCTGACAATGATATGGCCATCTGGCTTTCCTTTGATTCCTGTCTGCATGGAATATCTTTGTGTCTTTGTACCTAAAATGAGTCTCTTGTAGACAGCATATAATGGATCATCCTTTTCATCCAGTCTGCCCTTCTCTGTCTTTTAATAGGGAAGTTTAATCCCCTAACTGACATTTCAGGCAATAACTGAGAAGAAATAATTTACTTCTGCTTTTTAGCTATTTGTTTTCTTTATGCCTTGTGTGTTTTTTGTTCCTTAATTACTCCATTACTGCCTTTTTTGTATTTAGTTTTGTTTTTCTGTAGTGTACCATTTTGATTACCCTCTTCCTTGTTTTTCTCTATGTGTGTTTTTTTTCTTTTTAAAAAAGATACTTAGATTATATAAATGTTACATAAAAATGTAGGGGATTCCCACATGCCCTGCTTCCTCATCCTCCCACAGTTTCTCACATTAACAACATACTTCATTAGTGTGGCACATTTGTTACAATTGATGAACACATATTGTAGCATTGCCATGAAGTGTGGATTATAGTTTATATTATAGTTTAAACCCTCTCCTGCACAATTTTGTAAGTTATGACTAGATATATAATGGCCTGTATCTGTCATTGCAATGTCATTCAGGACAATTCCAATGTCCCAAAAATATCCCCATATTACACCTATTTTTCCCCTCCCTCCCCACAGAACCTCCAGAGGCCACTGCCTCCACATCAGTGATAAAAGTTCTCCCATTGCTAGAATAACAATAAGTCTATAGTAGAATAACAATAAGTCTACTCTAGTCCATTGTTCATTCCCCAATCCTGAGGATTCTGGGATGGTGATGCCCACTCCACCTCTACAACTTGCTTGCAGTTGTAGATTCTCTCTGTTCCTTGGGATGGTGGTTGTCCATCATCATTTCCTTGTTAGTTGTCTTGGGTGAGTCCAATGAACTGGAGAGAAGGCGTTGCAACTCTGTTGAGATTCAGGACCCGACTAGCACATGGATAGCCCAAAGATTTAAGTCTCATGGACATAAACCTACCTAATTATAGGGTCAAACAGAAGGGGCAAAAGAGCAATGTGTAGGGAAACCACAACTGAGTCCAGCTCTGTCACACTGGGGAGCATATGTTACAAAGTAGGGCCCGCTGGCAGAGCATCAAACTCCTGAGCTGTCAGCCCTGCCTATAGTGTCTGGATGTCTCCAGATCCCTAAGGAGTCCTGCTATTTGAGGCAATATTTACTGTGGTAGTCAATGGGGTCCTACTGAGACGTGCATAAGTGTAACCTCTGGGATGACCTCCTGACTCACTTTGAAGTCTTTTAGCCATATAAACTCATTTGTCTTTAATTCTCTATGTTTTTAAAGTTATTTTCCTAGTGGTTACCTTTTTAATTATAATGAACATCTTAAACTAATAACAACCTAGTCAAACTATTACCAAACTACATTCAGTAGTCTGTACGCTCTTTACTCCTATATATCCACACCTCTTCCCGTTTATATTGTTACCATCTCAGATTACATGTTTATACATTGTATAACCATTAACATAGATTTAAAATGTTATTTTACACATTTTTCTGTTATGTGGCATGGAATCAGGGAGTAGGTACAAACCGAAAGTACAATCATATGCAATTTTATATTTAGCACTATAATTACCTTTACCCATGCTCTTTATTTCTTTCTATGGCTTCAAGTTCTATTATCCTTTTATTTCAGCCTGAGGGACTCCCTTTAGCAGGTCTTTCTGGCAATGATTCTTTCAATTTTTGCTTATCTGTAAGAGTCTTAATTTCTCCTTCATTTATGAAAGGTAATCTTGTCAGATATAGAATTCTTTGTTGACAGTTTTTTTTCTTCAAGGATTTTGAATATGCCACCCCACTCTCCATGGTTTCTGATGGAAATCCACTGTTAACCTGATTGGGGATCCATTGCATGTGGCAAGTCTTGCTGCTTTCAAAATTCTGTCTTTGGATTTTGACAATGTCACTGTAATGTGTCTTGGTGTAGATCTCTTAGAGTCTATCCTGCTTGGAGTTCACTGAGCTTCCTGGAGGTGTGTATTCATGTCTTTCATCAGATTTGGGAAGTTTTAAGCCAGTTTTTCTTGAAACACTTTTTCTGCCCCTTTCTCTCTCTTTTGTCCTTCTCAGACTCTAGTGATGCCTATGTTGGTTCACTGATGGTGTCGCTCAAGCTCTGGTCACTATTCCTCGTTAATTTTTCCCTTATACTCCTCACACTGGATAATTTCAATTGTCTTGTCTTCAAGTTTATTCCTTTCTTCTGCCAGTTCAAATCTGCTGTTGAATCTGTCTAATAAGTTTTTCATTTCAATTACTGTACTTTGCAGCTCCAAAATCTGTCTGTTTCTTTTTCATAATTCCCATCTCCGTATTTTATTCAGTCAGAGTTTTCCTAATTTTCTTTAGTTCTTTGTTTGTGAATTAGTTTAGCTCATTAAACATATTTAAGATAATTGATTTAAAGTCATTGACTAATAGTTCCAATGCATGAGCTTCCTCAGATATAGTTTTTGGCAAGTTATTATTTTCCCCCTGTGAATGGGTCATATTTTCCAGTTTCTTTGTGTCTTCTGTAATTTTTTTTTTTTTTTTTTTTTTTGAGAAATAGATGTACTAAGTCATTATAACTCTGGAAATCTAATTCTCCCACTCCTCTGGGATTGCTAGGGATTTACTCTTCTTATCGTTGAGAGTTGAAGCTGTCAATTTGTCACTTCTCCAAGCTATTTTTGCTCCAAAATGGGGAAAGGAAAGAGAAAAGAGGGAAAAAAAAAAAAAAAAGGTACTGTCTCTTTAAGGCTCCTCTGCCTCTTTTGATTGAAAGGAGGGTTGGAACAAGGCCTGTCCTCAGAGCTGGCCCCCCAGTGCTTTGCAGTAGCTGATCACAACACGTAAGTCTGGATTTGAAAGACTAGGTCCTTGTAGCCCACCCTAGCACCAGCAAGCTGCACCAGGAATGCAATAGTTGTTTTGGTGGAAGGAATGATTCCTGTATCTTCCTACTCCACCATCTTCCCTCCATCCTCTCCCCTATTATTCATGTTTCATTAGTAAAGCACACTTGTCACAATAAATTCATCAATACTGATACATTATTATTAACTAACATCCATCATTTATTCGTATTTCCATAGTCTGTAACTAATTTCCCTTTACCGTCCAGGATCCTACCTGGACCCCACATTGCATGTGTTCACCCCATCTCTTTGGGTTCTTCTTGGCTCTGACAGCTTCTGACTTTCCTTGTTTTTATGACCTTGACACCTTTGGGGTGCACTCATCAGGTGTTTGCAGAATGTCCCTCAGTTGGAGTTTGTCTGATGTTTTTCTCATGATTGTGCTGGGGTCAGAGGTTTGGGGGAGAAAGACCCCAGAGGTAATGCGCCCTTCCCATCACATCCTGTCATGGTGCAAGCTGTCAGCATGACTCTTCTGTGCAGATGCTGGCCTTGAGTGCCTTGCCATGGCCACAGTCATCAGGCTTCTCCGCTGGAAAGTTACTCTTTCCCCTTTCCACACTACCTTCAGAAGGAAGTCACTGTAGGAGCAGGGAATTATCTTCCTCTCCTTGAGGGCAGAGGGTCTACATCAATTGTTTGGAATTCTTCTGCATGGGAGATTGGTCTATTATCCCCATTTATGTATTTATGCAAACATTTATTTATATTAATGTGGATCATGGATATTTATTTTAGACTTTGAGCTATAATCCAATATTACTTTATTTAGTTTGCTCAGCTTGTCCCAGCTTTGGCCACTGGGAGCCCTTTCAGTGTCCCATTATCACATCCTGCCATCGTGGGTTTTTGTTTGTTTTCTTTGTTTTTGAGCTCTTTCTTATTTTTTGACACTGCAAAATGCTTAAGGCTCATCTTGCCCCATCTATAGTCAGTCATTTACCGAAGGAGTCCTGATTCCTTTCATTGGAGACTAGGATCTGAGCGTGCCCATGTGCTCCTGGACGTGGGTGTCTTGCTGCCAGGCCCTCTCAGTGTCCGCTCTGCCAGGACACGTGCGTGTGCTAACCTGTGCATAAGCACATATCTATAATTATGTAACCATCTATATGGAGACACATGCGTTGTTTCCGATGTCTCCGGCTCTAATCCCTTATTGCCTGGGTCATCCTTGCCTCTTCCCTTATCTGTCACCTCCCACTGCCTCCCACCATCTGCCATTGCTCACTGAACTTTCTGTTCCCGTGTACATGAATACCAGCAGCAGAATCAAGAGCCCAAACCGCTGCCGGGACACCTTCATCAGCTAGAGTGCAGCTCCAGAGTGTGGCACCTCTTGCCTTGAGTCTTACAGACCCCACTCACTTCCAGAGTTACTTGGGTCAGCACCTTCCCCACCTCCTCACTGAAGTTGTTGCATACATTTGTAATTTACTATATATTTTTCTGTCACATTCTGCCTTATACTTTGGGATCCCCTGAACTCCTAAATGATTTTTTTAGTTTGCATACATTAAGCCTCACTCTTTGTACAGTTGTATGGTTTGATAGGAACAAAATGCCATGCATCCACCATTACAGTAGCATATGGAATAGTTTTACTGCCCTAAAGCATCCCCTGTGCTTCTTTTATTCAACCCTACTCTTTCCCAGAACCACTGCTAACCACTGATCTGTTTGCTATCTCTATAGTTTCCATAATGTCATATAAGGAAAATCATACAGCATATAGTCTTTTCCGACTGGCTTCTTTTACTTAGCAATGTGCATCTAAGGTACATCCATATTTTGCATAACTTGATAACCCACTCCTTTTTATCAATGAATAATAATCTTTGTATGGACATATGCCAGTTTGTATCCATTCACCTATTGAAGGGCATCTTGGTTGCTTCCGTCTTTGGCAATTATGAATAAAACTCCTATAAACATTCATGTGCAAGTCTTTGTACATACAAAAATGTCCAAATCTGTTGGGCAAATGCCCAGGGCTGTGATTGCTAGCTAGTGTGGTAGGACTATGGTTAGGTAGTGTTACAGTGACTCAACTTTATAGGAAACTGCTAGACTGTCCCCCAGAGTGGCTGCACTAGTTTTGCATTCCCACCATCAGTGAAGAAGAGCTCTTGTGACACTGCATCCTTGTCAGACATTGTCAGATTTTTGGATTTTTAGCCATTCCAGTGGTATGTGGTGGTATCTCCTTGTTTCAATTTGTAATTCTGTAATGACAAACGACATTGAACATCTTTTCATGGGCTTATTTGCCACCTGGAATCTCTGGTAAGGCCCATTCAGATCTTTTGCCCATTTTTAAATTGTGTTATTTGTTTTCTATTTTGAGTTTTCAGAGTTCTTTGTATATTTTGGATACAAGCCCTTTATCAGATAAGTTTCTTACCATTTTTTTCTCCCAGTCTACAGCTTGCCTTTTCATTCTCTTAGCAGAGTCCTTTGCAGAGCAAAAATTTTGAATTTCAGTAAATTCCAATTTATCAATTTATTCTTTAATACACCACACTTTTGGTATTACATCTTAAAACTCATCACAAACGCAAGTTCACATAGATTTTCTCTTGTGTGTTCCTCTAGAATTTTATAGATTTGCATTTTATATTTAGGTATATGACTCATTTTGAATTAATTTTTGGGTAAGGTCTGGTTCTAAGTTCATATTTTTTTGCCCATGGACCTTCATTTTTGCTGGCACTATTTGTTAAAAACACTATCCTTTCTCTATTGAATTGCCTTTGTGCCTTTGTAAAAGATCAGCTGACTATATTAATGAGGGCCCATGTTGATTCTATCCCACTGGTTGAGGTGTCTCTTCTTTCTTCAATGCCATGCTGTCCTCAATCCTACAGCTTATGTAAGACTTGAAATCAGTAGAGTCCTCTCACTGTGTTCTCATCTCTTTATTTTTAGACAACACATTATGTCTAAAAACCTCTGGCAAGATAGAAAGTTATGCCGAAAGTGTCAGGACTGGCCAGTGAGTCATTCGCAGCTGGATTCCCCAAGTTCACCTTGGAGTGTGGGAGAGCGCTTGAGCCTGTCCTTGGAGTTGTTTCTCAAAACAGCTCTCTGAGTCATCCAACATGTGGCAGTTACATAATGGCCAACAGTCGTGGTCACTGCAAGCACTGAAAAAGGGGGATTTTAAAAGCACATCAAAACATCCCCTTCATGAAGTCCTGCTACATTCTTTAATAGAGCGGCAAGAATCCCCCAAGTACATGGACAGTGCTTAGTGAAGGAGAACAGAACAATATGCCAGGCTCTTGATATTAATGCTTATGAACTTTGTTCTTGTGAAATTGAAACTTAGCCTAGTATTATATATTGCCTAAGAGTTACCTCCTGAAAGCCTCCTTGTTGCTCAAATGTGGCCTCACTCTAAGCCAAAGTCAGCATATAAATGTACTACCTCCTCCCCTGATGTGGGACATGACTCCCAGGGATGAGCCTCCCTGGTACCTAGGAATTATTACCAAGCACCAACTAGCAATGCATTTGGAAAAAGACTTTCATCAAAAGGAGGAAATATTAAACACAAATGAGTTTTTATGGCTAAGAGATTTCAAAGTGAGTTGTGAGATCATTCCAGAAGTTACACTTATGCATGTCTCAGGAGGATCTCGCTGACTGCTGCAGTAAATAGTGTCTCAAATAATGGGGCTTCTGAGGGCTCTAGAGACATCTAGATACTATAGG
The DNA here is from genome assembly GCA_026826555.1 of Tolypeutes matacus. Taxonomy (NCBI): domain Eukaryota; kingdom Metazoa; phylum Chordata; class Mammalia; order Cingulata; family Chlamyphoridae; genus Tolypeutes; species Tolypeutes matacus. The sequence continues at coordinate 316,910 of JAKSZT010054542.1, read as the reverse complement.
CAGGGCAGACAAGTTCAAGAATTCAGCACCCTGTCAGTGAGCCTTACCTTGGAATATATGTTCCCCAATGTAACAGAGTTAGACTCATTTATAGTTTCCCTACACATGGTTTTTCTGCCCCTTTTATTTGAATCTATAATTAGCACTCTACTCATTAAATATTTGTCCCAGAGATTTAAATCTTCAGTCTGTTCATATGCTGGTTGAGCCCTGAATCTCAGCAGACTTGTAACCAGCAGTTACTCTCCAGTTCATTGGACTCACCCAGGACAACTAACAAAACGATGATGATGGACAATGCCCATGCCCCAAAACAGAGCGTATCTACAACTGCAAGCAAGACAGTTCCATCCATCTGCCCCATGGGATCTGAGACCCTCTCAATCAGAAACAGAGTGGGCATCATCATGCCAAAATTCTCAAGACTGAGAGATGAATAAACATAAGGGAGGAATGCAACCATGGACTAAAGTAGACTTATTATAAATGCTGTAATGGAAAAACTTGTAACATTGATATAAAGATAGTAGTCACCAGAGGTTCTGAGGGGAGGGAGAGGGAAGAATAGGTATAACATGGGGCATTTTGGGGGCATTGGAATTGTTCTGCATGATATTGCAATGATGGATACAGGCCATTATACATTTTGTCAAAACCTATAAAAATGCATGGTGCAAAGTGTAAACCATAATGTAAACTCTAGACCATGGTTAGTAGCAATGCTTCAGTATGTGCTCATCAATTGTAACAAATGTTCAACACTAATGAACAATGTTGTTAATGGAAGAAAGTATGGGAGGGGAAGGGGGTGAAGTATATGGGAATCCCCTATAGTGTTGATGTAACATTTATGTAATCTAAAGATTCTTTAAAAATAAAAGAAATTTTAAAAATAAAGAAAGTAAATTACCACTGCCAGGGCTCAATGTAAATAAAAATTGCATGTGCTTTCAAAAAAAAAAAAAAAAAGACGAAGGTATGTAGAAAAAAATAAAAACAAGCAAACAAACACATCCCCTTCATCACCTGAGTGTGAAGGCTGAGCAGGCTGGGAGGGCAGGTGAGATGCAGGCAGCAGCGGCTCTTGGAGAAGCCCCGGAGCGCCCGCCACACTCTCCTCGCGCCCAGGACTCACGGCATCCGTGCCTCCCCTTCGGGTTGAGCCTGGTCCAACCTGGGTGAGGCAGCCCTCAGCCGCTGCCTCCACCGTTCTTCCCGCGGCGGCTAAAGGCAGAGGCTTGTGGCCGCTCGGCTCGGTCGCCGGCCTCGCCCTGGGGAGTGACTGCGCTGCCAGGTCCACCTGGGCTCCCAGGCACAGCTCTGAGGGAACCTCCTGCCGACTGCTTCCTGGGGGGAGGAGAGGCGGCCTTGAGAGCCGCCCCCCCAGGCCTTCCGGATGCTGAGGGCCCTCAGGAACTTGGGGGGTGGCTTCTGCCTGGCCAGGGCTCCAGGCACACTCACCAGAGCCTTCTGGGGGCGCTTCCTCGGGCCGCGAGCTCTGTGGGTGCAGCAGGAGCAGAACTGCTGGCCTCTGTATCCACCGGTGCAGCCCAGGAGGCCGGGAGCTCCCCCACACGGACAAAGGGACCCCGCAGTTCACGAGGGGTTTAGAGAAAGCACGAGCAAGTTTAGGCGCAGCTCACCCCTCCCATACCAAAGGAGACCCCGTGTCCCCAGAAGAATGCTCTGTGCCCCCAAAGTACACTCACATGCAGACCCAGCACTGTGGTGGCAGGGCCCCCCAAGGCCCATGTCGGCCTCTCGCTCTCCTGGCCCGTGACCCTGCGCATGAAACTGGGGGAGCCCTTCCCCGCCTCATGGGCCCCCTGGAGGTCTCCCCTTTCTCAGGTCTCAGCCCATGCCTGTCCTCTGCTCCTGTCTTCTCCCCTTGGCCCCTGGGCTTTGCCTGTCCCTTCCTGTAACCAGCAGGGGCTGCAGGAAGCCTGTGGGGGTCGGGGGCCTCTTGGTGGTGGGTGTGGCCGGCCTCTCAGGGCCCAACTGCCCTTAGAGGGACCAGAGGCTGCTCCCCGCTCCTGAGCCACCGAGGAATCCCTCCACACCCCAGGCCCCGCTGTGACCTGGATTCCTCTTCCAACGGGATGTCAGTCAAGTTCAAGTTTTAGGAAACAGCTGCCTCCACTCCAGCCTCTGCTCCTGCCGGGCCTTTCTGCATCTCACCCTCTCTAACGGGGAGCTGGAGGTGGGCAGCCCCTCTGGACCAGCCCGGCCCCGCCAGGCGGAGGAGACCATCTGAGGCCCAGGAGCCGCCGGCCCTACAGGGGATGGGGTGGGGGCCCCGGCAGACAGAGCAGGGGTGGGGGTCCCAGGCGCTCTGCCCTTGTCCCCAGGAAGCAGCTGGCTCTGGGGTCTTGGCCCCTGGAGAGATGAGACAGGCGCAGCCCCCAGCCCTGATTGCAGGACAGGGCCCCTGAGGACCCTCCACCCTTGGACAAACCCCAGAGACCCTCCTGCTGCCCCGAGTCAGGGCTCCTGCAGCAGCTCTGAGAAGGGCCTGGGGGCCTCTCCTTCATCCCCCACGCTGGGGGGACGTCCACAGCTAAGGAGCCTTCTGTGCTGCTCAGCCGGCAGAACAGCCAGGGGCCACCGGACCACTCCTTCCTGCTGCCCAGGGTGACCTTGGGTGGGGCTGACCTCAGGAGGGGCTGACCTCAGGTGGGGCTGGTCTCTGGTGGAGCTGAGAACTGACCTTGGGAGGAGCTGACCCCAGACAAGGCTGACCTCGGGTGGGGCTGACCATGGGTGCAGCTCACCTCGGGTGGGGCTGACTCTGGACAAGGCTGGCCTCTGGTGGAGCTGACCTCAGGTGATGTTGGCTTCAGGAGGGGCTGACCTTGGGAGGAGATGATCCCGGACAGGGCTGACCTCAGGTGGAGCTGGACAGAGCCTGCTGCTGGGCCAGAGGAGGCCAGGCCAGTGTGTAGCCAGAAGGGGCACCGGGGGGGTGGGGGAGCCCAGAGGGTTGCGCGGCCACCGTGATGGACGGGGAGGACCTGGCCTCCCACCTCGGGTGCAGGGCACCCAACAACGGGCTCGCCAGGACACAGGCCTGAGGGTAGCATCCCCGGCCTGTGGTGTGGACCCTTGTGGCAGGGCCCATTCCGGGCTGCCCCTGGCATCCCTGGGTGTGGAGGTGGAGTGGATGTGCCCCCCGACCTGCCCACCTCTCCAGAGGGGCCGAGACGTGGAAGGCGGACTTCAACCACCCAGGCCTAAGCGTCCCTAGAACCAGAGACAGGGCCGCGAGCCCCTCACGCTGCATCCCCCGTGGCCCCAGGAAGAAGCGTTTCCGTGGCCCACGGCGGGCGTGGCCCACAGCGTGTCAGGCCGCTGGGCCGTCCGTGTCCTCGCTGGGCCGTGCTGGAGCAGGAGCTCTGGCAGGGCCGCTCCTGGGCTCTGTGTAAGGCGGCTGATGGCCTAATTGCACGCTGGCAACACGTGCCCGCCAGTGGGAGGAAATTCCCAACACGTCTCACGACAGAGGACTCTGGACGCTCCCTACCTGCGCTAGCTTTCTGGAGGCAGCTTCTCAGCACCAGGTGCTGGATTTCACAAGCCTGCTTAGGCACAACCTGGAAAAACTCCAAACACGCTTGCCTGGTGCCCTCAGGGCCCTCGTGTCGGGGCTGCCACTGGGTTTCTCTCTGGAAACCCTGAGACCAGGGGTAAAGCACCAGCAGCTGGTGTGAGGGTGGGCGGACGCTGGCAGCGGGCCCCGGGGCGCCTCGTAGCTGCCCCAGACAGAGCTCGGCACTGGTGGGGGCTCTCCTGCAATTCACTCCACGAGAAGGGGCGGAATTGAGGAGTAACTGGAGACAGACCTCGCCTGGCTCGGGCAGGAGGGTCGCTGTGTGCTCAGCGGGCCCCGGGGCACGAGCCCCCCAGCTCCGGGGGGTGTGGACCTCTGCTAACTTGGGTAAACAGGTGTTAGCGAGGCATTCTTTCCTGGAAGGAATTTTACCTCAAAACGTAGTGGTTTCTCACCGAATGAAAATTCTGCATGCGTTAATGAAGTAAACAGATCTCCATTATCCAGATTAAACTCAAATGCCTCATATGAGATTAAAATGCACTCTTTTGACATTTTCCTTCAATAAGCTGAGATGGTCAGTTATTTCTGGAATCCAAAAGGCCCGTAAAATTACACAAAAAGTCACCAGCCCAGAGCTGTGCGCAGTCTTTGAAACCTGGCGCCCTGCCCTGGCGCGGCCTGGCCAGCAGCTCCTCCACGTGTTTCTGCGCACACAGCACTGTGTTCCATGACAGGAACCCATCTGCACGGAGAACGCACTTCAAGAAACCGCCCAAGAAACGCCAAGAGCACCTCTCAGAGGCCGGCTGGGAGTCAGCTTTGCGCTGGTCCACAAGTCCCTGCCCGCGCGTTCCCGCCGGGCCCACTGGCTCACAGCCCCTGAGCACAGCCTCGCGGGCCGAGGGCCACCCAGGCGACGTCCGCCGGCCCGGAGCCCCCACCGCAGGCACCAGCCTGTCCTGAGCCCACGTGGGGGCTGCCAGGGCATGACCCTGTCCCCTCCGTTGTTCTCAGACTCCAGCCCCATGTGTCTGTCCATCTGCCCTCTCCAGGCCCAAGCAGTGCCAACCCACCCGGGCCCACCTCCCCAGGGAGCCCATGCCCCACACCATATCCCTTGGAGCCCCCAGCCAGCCTCTACCTGGAGCTGCCAGGGCACCTCCCTCAGAGCTCAGGCTGCAGATTGGCCGTGCATCTCCCACGGCGTCTGAGAAAAGGATGAAGTCCCACGGGCTGTGCTCTCTGATCACGTTGGAACCAAACTCTAAATCAGTCACAGGAAGATGACAAAAGACTCTCAAACACTGGAAACTAACACACTTCTAAATAACCCATAGGTCAGAGAGGAGGTCTCAAGGGAAATTTAGAAAACACAGTGGACTGACTGAAAATGAAAACACAACACATCAAAACCATGTGGATCTCAGCTAAAGCAGTGCTGAGAGGGAAAAGCATAGCATTAAATGCATACATTAGAAAAGGACAAAAGTCTCAAATCAATAACCTCAGCTCCCACCTCAAGAACCAAGAAATAGAAGAGAAAAAAAAAAGAAAAAACAGAAAAAAGAAAACAAGGAAACAAAAATACAGTGCAAGAAGGAGGAAGGAAGAAATAAAAACAAAAACAAAAATCAGTGAAATTCAAGAAAGAAAACAAAAGGAAAAAAATCAATGAAACAAAGAGCTGGTTCTTGAAATGACCAATAAAATGAACAAACCTATAGCAAGACAGACAAAGAAATGATGGGAACAGATGTTCAAACTACTGTTGATAAGTTATTTACCAGTGTCAGGAATGGCACGGAAAGGATGAGAAGGGAATACCACAAACAACCCTACGCACTTAAATTTTTTTATTCTCACCCAAAATGGACTTATTTCATGAATAAATTAACATTAGAAAGACAAACAAGACAATTCACCAGTTAACAAAATAAAGCACACTTATACAATAGGTTCAGAAAAAATGCAGCGTGAGGCTTCTGGCTCTGAGGAGGTCAAGGGGCAGCTCTCTTCCTGTGCCTGCCTCCGGTCCATCCGACACCAGCCATCTCCGCAAGCATCCAAGTCTGACCCCAACGAGATCAAAGTCGTGAGCCGGAGGGAAGTCGGTGCCACATCTGCCCCGGCCTCCGCGTCAGCCCCCGGGTCCATCTCCAGAAAAGGTTGGTCGTCAAGGCAACGGGTGAAGGCCTAAGAATTACAGTCACACACAACTCGACCACTTAGATGACGTGGGTCACTGCCTCGAAAACCACCAACGACAACCCACCCAGTACGAACGAGATCACCTGACCAGCCCATAACCACTAAAGAAACTGCATCCGTAATTAAAAGGCTCTTAAGGAATAAATCCCCAGGCCCAGGGGGCTTCGCTGGAGAATTCCAGCAAACACGTAGAGGAAGCACCACCAACTGTTCAGGGCCCCGGGATGCTCCCTCTGAAAAGCCAGGCTCGGCTGGTTCTCCAGAGAGTTCCGCTGAATGGAAAGAGGCAGCTCCCAGGGCCCAATGCCCAGGGTCTCCGCTCGTGTAGCGTTCTTGAAATGGCAAAATCACGGAACTGGAGAAGAGCCGACTCCTGGCTGCCAGGGTCTGAGGGGGGCGCGGTGGGGAAGCAGGCGAGACTCCAAAAGAGAAGCACGCGAGGGCCTTGGGACACTGCGCGGCCGTGTGCGCGATGCCGCCATTTGGAGGAATGGGTAACGGGCATGCCAGATCTTCCGGAACCGTTTCCTACGACTGCACCTGAGTATGCGACCTCAAAATAGAAAGTGGCATAAACAGCACAAGGGCTCAGAGTTACAAAAGCAAAGCGTGCCCTGAAAGCAAGGTGGCTTTCTAGTGATTTCGACACTTACCCAGAGACGTTTCTTTGGTTTTGCACATTGCTGGCGTCATCCTCTGGTCAAAATGCACGTGGCATCTTCTGACCATGCAGGGGAAGTGACCAGGCAAGCGGCAGTGCCAGCTCTGTGCCCCGAAGCCGCGCCTTCCCAGGGGGGGCTCTGGCGCCCGCACAGGGAGGGCGGCTGAGGGCCTGGACAGTCCTCGACAGGGGCACCGCGCCGGGACAGTCGTGGGCAGCCCCCAGCCCAGGCAGGGGAGGGCGATTCAGGAGCCCAGGTGGAGGGAGACGGACGGGGCGGGCGGGCCAAGCGAGGGGCGGGGCCTCCGCGGCAAGGGCTCAGGGCGTCGGGGGCTCTCCACAGCCAGGAGCAGCTTGGTGAAGCCAGGACGTCTCCCGGCAATGTCCGTGTCCAGCAGGGGCGTCTGGGGGCAGCCTGTGCTGTCAGCCGGGGGCGTGCGTGCAGGGCTCTGCTCTCACCCCAGAGGGGCTCCCTGGCTCCGACCCCAGGCCCTGGCCCCCCGCCTGCCTGGGAAGAGGCCGTTAGGAGAAGACGGCCCCCGCCCGGCCCCCGCCCGGCCCCCGCCCCCTGGGGCGGCCCCGCGCCCTCCCCTCCCCTTCCCGCCTCCTTTTCTGTCGTGCACAGATGCTGGGCTGGGGACGAGCAGCCCCAGATGCTGACCAAACAGGGGTTCTCAGGGCCCCCTCCACGAGTGGATAAGAACCCCGCTTCAGCAGGGTAGGCAGGGGGATAAAAACCCCACTCCCGCGGTGTAGACGGGGGGATAAAAAC
>JAKSZT010054542.1:289539-304614 GCA_026826555.1 Tolypeutes matacus | reverse complement strand
GGAATAACATGCCCTGGGCTCCTGCCTGCCTCCTTGCCAGCCCCGCGCCCCCCTTCTCTACAGCCTGGATGTGAGTTTACTATGAAAGCTGCAGTTTCAATTTTATACAACATTCGAAAGTTCCAAGTCCGGGGCCTAAAAATAAAGATCATTTATATCGAATTTGCATGGCGTCAATTATTCTGTACCTTAAAAAAAAACATCTAACTAAATTGGAAACCGTGGTTCTGCTGGGCTGCTCCCAGGGCAGCAAGTGAGGAGAGGGACACAGTGCAAGGCGCTCCTCGGACGGCCAGCGCGGCCCCACCCAGAGGACACGCCCCCCTCCCGGGGCTGTCCACCCCACACGCCACCAAAGCGGCCCGGAGCAGGTCCATCGCGTTCAGTTTGTAAGGAGTTCACAGCTCCGGTTAGCCAGCCCCGCTCGAGGTTTCTCCTTGAGGAAAGAGCTGCTGCAAATTTGCTCCCATGGGTCAGACGTGGGGGGCAGTGTACAGGGGCCGCCCTGGGCCCCAGGGTGCAGCTGCACCCACTTCCCTGCCAAATGCACCTTGGGCCACACACTGACCAGCCGCCAGGTGAGGAGGCAGCAGCGTGCTCAGCACAGCTGCTGAGAGGGAGAAGTGGTAGGAAAATTAGCACCTGTGACCGCTCACTTGGGGAGCCGGGGCCCGGGCTTGAAACAGGGCATCGGACGAGCGAGCGGTGTCCTTAGACAGAGGCCTTCCCGCGGAAGACGCTGCTTCAAGGCCATGACCAGGCAGGGCCAGCTGGGGACGAAGCCGCGTCCGCCCAGCCGACTTGAGGCACCCCCAGTGTCCTCCAGAGCACATCTGGGCACAAGTGGAAGCTGCCTCGCTGCCCTGCCCCCTGCACCTCCTCACTCGGCAGCTCCCCATCCCTGGGCTCCCACAGGCAGTGGCCGCCGCAGAAGCCTGCCCCTCCCTCAAGTCCTCCTGGGAAACTCGGGCCACAGAACATGCCGCTTTTCCAGCACAAACTCTTTTTGTTACTCAGAATCCTGCAAGAGGTCAGAAAAGAACTGGGTTTAAAAAATGCAGGATAATAATTTTGCTGAATAGAAACATGCAATTATATGAAATGAAGACCTATAAAGTTCTAATCACTGAATTATGAGCTGTTTCCATTTTCCTATACAGCAATAAATAAAAGAGATGGCAATTTATAACTGCAGAGCAGGCAATTACTTTTTCAACATATTTCTTTTTAATAAGCCCATAGAAGGCAACTGCTTTGGGGCTCTGTGATTGTCGTAAAATTAACAAACGTTGGCACTGGCGGCTGCTGAGCCCTTCTGAGGACTTACTGTTTCTATGGTGCAGACACTAAATAAATGCAGAACTCGGGGTGCAGAGCCAGGCTCAGGGTGGGGGGGACAGAACCGCCAGACAAGGAAGGACGGGGAGGACCCGGGGCTCCGAGCACAGGGCTAGGTCAGAGGTCAGGGCGCAGTGATGGAGGCTGAGGGGCCCAGAGCAGGCCGCGGCCCCCTGCACTAGGAAGGGGCTTCCCGTGGGAGGCGGAGCCAGAGGGCAGGGGTGAGGTGAGCTTAGAGGCTCTGCTGTTGCGTCCACAACAGAAACCACCACATCCGACGGCGGCTCGTTCTGCCCCTCCCCCAGCTTGGCCACCCGCCCCAGCTCAGTGCCCCTCTCTGCCCAGGCCATAGCCCCCAAGGCTCCTCCTAGGACACCCCACTCTCCTTGACGCTGCCATCCCCGACAGTGACTCTGGGGTCAGGAAGACCCCTGATTTGCAGCATTTGCTGACTTCCACGGTGTGAGTATTCTTGCCATGGTCTAGTCCAAGTTGCCGATGGAAAACCACTCGCAGAACTCCCTCGCTAAAGAGTGTGCCCCGCACCGGCCGCTCTGAGCAGGTATGAGCCGGCTCCAGCTCGCCACTGCTCCAGGAAGCTGCCCTCAGCGCCCCCAGCCCTGAGCCTGCCTCTTTCAGGGACCCCGTTGTGCTCCTTGTTACCCAGGACGTCTGGGTGACTCCCAGGCCCGACGGGCTTGAGAAGGGGGCTCTGCCTCATCACCTGTCCCAGGTGCCGTGACCCCAGTCCAGCCCTTGGGATGTCAGGGGGTCAGTCAACGTCTAAGGTAAGACCGTGGGGCATGGGCCCTGGGGAGATGCAGAAGCAGCGGTGGAGGGACTGGGCTGCAAGGGCAGTGAGTTCTGGACTCTGCGGGCTCTGAAATCGCCAGAGCCCTCCAGCCTGTACTGAGGACGCAGCTGCCCGGTGCCTGGGGCGCGGGGCGGGGCCTGCCCCGTGGGCCCATGCCCCATCCGGCTGTCCCCCTCCAGCCACTGCTCCAGAGGCTCTGCTCCCCCAGGACGGCAGCCTGGAGCCCACGTACTCCCCAGCGGGCCCCACACCTGCCGGTCACGCTCCATCATGCTCCAGCGTGGGATGAAGACCGCGGGCAGCTCGGCCTGGCCTGGGTCCCTGGAGAAGGCGGAGAGAGGCCGGCAGAGGCCAGCTGGCCGGCAGGACAGGAGTTAGACAGACAGACGTGCTCTAAGTGGTGAAATTCACGCGAACTGCTGCCAAAAAGCAGCTCGAAAAGGCGGAGGAGTTGTGTTGACTAGAGAAGCCCATCGCTCCCTGCCCAGTTTGGATGCGGGTCGTGGAAACTCATTATAATCAGGCCCCGCCCCGTTCCTTACCTGCCCGGCCACTGCCGGGGTCCGCCTGCCCCCCTTGCAGGTGCACCGGCCTCGGGACAGGTCTGACCCACAGAATGTGGCGGGAGCGAGGCCATGGGAGATCCCGAGCCTGGGACCCCACAGCCACGCGGCCCCCTCGCCTCCCAGGGCCCCGAGACCCCGGCCGTGGGCAGCCCGGGCCGGCGTGTCCAGCAGGAGCAGCACACAGAGGCCGCTAGCCCTGGGGGGCTGTGGCAGGGCCTTGGTTAGTGAGGCGCAGGGCCACGGCCTCGCCCAGGGGCCCTGGGACAGGAGGGACGACCTGCCCCGCGGCTCAGGGGGGCCGAGCCCTCCGAAAGGCCCGGCAGCCTCCCTCCAACCCTGCCGTGAAACACTGCCATTCCGACTGAAATTCTCACAACGTCTGGAAGTGACTGCAAGTGCGAGTTTTCTCCTTCTGAGAAGGAACGTGTTGGAGCTATAAAACTCCCGGGTGTGGAGAGGCGGGCACAGGTGGTGGGCGTCATGGGGCGGGCGCGGGGGCCTCGGCACTGCGCACGGGACCTCTGGCCCTCCGGCACCCCCTCAGGGCCTGCACACTGCAGGGGTGTCTTTGGGTCCAAGACAGAACAAAATCTCCCCGGGGCGATTGCCTGGGGCAGCACGGCTCCAGCTGAGCTGGTCAACCTGGCGGCCCAGCAAGATCAAGGGCTGGATGGGCAGTGCCCTGAAGACAACCCGGGGCCAGCGTTATCTAGGTCGGGGGAGACGGTGGTGAGCACTGGGGCGAGGCCATCTTCTGGTACTACTGCTGCATGGGGCACAGAAAATAGCACAGGTGAGGTACAGTCACGGCACGTGCCAAAGGGGCAGGCGTGAGAGGGCTGCCACCTGGGCACCACCTGTGGAGGTGGATGTCAGGTGAGCTGGAGCAGAGGTGCAGCCGGAATCAGCCCCAGGAGACGAGCCGGGCTTGGAGCAGGGAGTGGAGCCCACCCCCTTCTCACCCTGCTCTGTCTGAGTTTAGCTGCTTCAGCAGCACTGAAAAGTGACGCAGGAAGTTCTCCCACCAGTCACTGAGCACCTGGATGGAATCAGACAGACCTGCTTCGAAAACGGGCTTATTTGGCCACCCCACCCGCCGGGGACCTGCATGCGTGCCCGTGTCCTGGGGTCGCCGCCGCAGAGCTCCCACTCTGGACGGCGTAGAGCAGTAGCAGCTCATTCTCGCTCTGCCTGGAGGCCAGAAATCCAACATCAGGGAGGGGCAGGGCCGCGCCCCTCCAAAGTCCTTAGAGCGGCCCTTCCTGGCCGCCTCCAGCTCTTGGGGCGCCAGATGTTGCCTGGCTCGTGGCCTCCTCCGCCTTCGTCTCCCCGCATCTCTGTGTCTCTCCTCTTCTCATAAGGACACCAGCCATGGGATTCAGGGGCCCCCATGCAGGATGGCCTCACCTCAAGAGCCTAACTTAATCCCATCCGCAAAGAGCCGCGGCGTTCAGGGCAGACACGCCTGTTTGGGGCCGTGGCGCTGCACCCCGCTGCAATGCGCTCGGCAGTGTTCTCCCCAATAAGGCGAAGAGAAGGCTGAACGTGCCTCTCCATGGCCAGGACCACAGCTTCCAGCTTCTGGGAAAAGCTCTGTTTGACCCCCCACCACACCCACCGGTGGAGTGGAATTGGCGCCAACGCGGCACTCCCGGGCCCGCTGGGATCGACTTTCAGAAGACTCCACGTGAGGCCTCTGAAGTGCCACTGGCTGGAACAGGACGCTCAAATCTGGGGAGTGATCCTCCCTAGGGTGTGGGGGCAACTTCAGAGCATGGAGCAGAGCAAAGGTGACCGGCAATGGGGGGAAAAGCCACAGCAAAGGCTCAGCAGGGCAGCAGCGAGGGAGCACTGAACGCCGTATCCAGGACAGTGCAGGTCAGAGGGCAGCAGGTGGCCACACAGCCCGACAGTCTGCCGAGCCCACAGACCCGCAGACAGGATGCTGGCTGCAGCCAGGCCAGGGCAGCGGGGTGAGTGCCCACAGGGCACAGCTGCTGGGCCTCAGAAACGCCCCCCACCCCCAGGCCGATTCCTGCCACACCACACTCAGGACCTGCAGTGACCCCAGGGTGGGATAGTTATCCAGTAACAGGAATCAGAATTACCACCCCATCTGAAATAACCAAAAAGCCAGACAAAACGTATGAAACAGCGGTTTTCAAGAACTGGTCCTCAGCCAACAAAAGTCCACAATCTCTGAGAAATGGGAGAAAATGAAGGAGGCCCTACAGTCACCCAAACCTACAGCCTTGATAGTCTGTGGGCCACGGGGCAGATGGGAGAGCTCAGACAGGACCAGGTGAACTTCCTGAGTTAAAGAATGGAGCTGCACGTTCAGGCTGACAAAGATGGTTACAGCTTGCAGGACTCAGGAACAGAAAGGAGCAAACTGTGCAGCAGGTCCCCTTGAAGGTGCCTCAAGCAGGTGAAGAGACCACCAAGCCGCCAAAGGATCAGCAGGTCCTTTGTGCTCAGCAGGCTTGGTGCTCTCACAGGATCCAACCAACCAGACAGGAGAAACTTACTTCACAGGTCAGTAGGAGAGTTCTGTGGAATAATTAGACAAGATTGAGCACCACTCTGTCCAGCCCAACAGGAAAAGGACCAATCTGTTCCCACATAACTTAATGGGATCCCAGAAAAAGGCTGAAGACATGTGTGGGAATACAAACATACCCAGCACCCAACAAGGTAAAATTCACAATGTCTAGCATCTAATCAAAGATTATCAGTCATGCTAAGTGGAGGGGAAACATGACCTGTCATGTCAAGAGATAATCGAAACCAGCCGCCAAGCAGGAACAGCTGAATGAGGACCCCTGAAAACCCTGTCACCCAAAAGCATAGAGGACGCTGGAAAAAGTTGTCAAAGTCAACTTTTTCACAACTCTGGAGCTTAATCAAAGGCCTGCAACAATCCAGAGGGTATTTGTTTAAGAAAAACGGCTGAATTGCCATCAGGTAAGAGCATCAAGCTCTGAGGTATTTGGCTGGCCTAGCTCCCCTCCTCTTCTGTCCAGCTCCACAATAATCTTGAAAACAAACAGTCCCTGAGCCATGGTGAAAGCCAGCAGCCATGCAGCCACCTGGGGGGCAGAACGGAGCAGGAGCACCTTCGAAACCCCGTTCCAGAAGTGTCATTGTTTGACCTGTACTGAAGTTCACTAGAAAATTCCACTCGCAAGGCTTGTCTTTATTTGATGTGACTCAAAACACCCGCAAATGGCTTTTTTCTCAGGGGCTGTGGCAGTTTGATATTATTTATGAAAGAGTTATTGGTTATGTTTGGAAACTGGTCTGTTTCTCTGGGTGTGATATCCTTTGATTATATTAGACTCAGCTGAGATGTCTGATTAAATTATGCTAAGATTAGGGCTTTGATTCAACCATGTCATTAGAGTGTGACTCAGCGTTGAGTCCCAGACCCTTGGACTGATAAAACAGACTCTCACATGGAAGTAAACACAGAGAAGAAAAACACAGAAGAATAGAGAGAGCTCATTAGAAATGGCAGAGGCCCCAGGAAGAGATATGAGCCTGATAGTCTATAGTTGACCTTGTGCAGAGAACAGAGCAGCTGAGCCCAGAAAGAAACAATCCCTGGAGAGACACAAGCCTTATGCCAGCCTATAACTGAGATCAGAAGAAGCTGGGACCACAGAGCCTTAAGAGGAAGAGGGAAGGATGAACCCTCGCAGACATTTCCTGCCATCTTGCTTCAACAAGTGGCAAATGACTTTGGGTAAGAAAGTACTTCTTATGGTACCTTGAATTGGACTCTCTAGGGCCTTGTGACCCCAAATAAATACCCTTTATAAAAGCCAACAGAGTTCTGGTACTTTGCATCAGCACCCCTTTGGCTGACTAATACAAGGGCATTTGTTAAAACTAATTAGTGGCAATTGCTTAACATCACAGGTGCCCAAGGTGATGATACATTTGGAGCAAACAAAAAGCTGACAAAACCACTTTAAAAGAAAGCCAAAAAATGAGATGTCCATAAGGGGCTTTGGAAAATTCCAACATATTCCTGGGAACCAAAAGGGGGCCTGTGCACATGCCCAGGCAGAGCTGAGAGGCTCTGCAGTCTTACATCCTGCTACTCTGGAGGCTGCATACACTGAGGAAGCGAAGGCTAAGGCAGAGTCACAGCTACCCAGCTGGGTACCGAGGGCTCCATACCATGGTGCAGCCCCTCAGCATGGATGGGAAGACTTCCTGGCTACAGGCATTTGAGGAAACTCTGTTCAGTCAAAAGCTGACCACTAGGATGACTAAGAAGACGTCAGTGGCTGCACATGACAAGTAATACAGATTCAATAGTAGTATTTCAAGAAAATCACTCACAAAAAGCAACAAGTATACCAACAGGGAGCAATGATGATAAATCCTGGGGAGAATCTGATTTCCAGAGTTGTGGCATGATAATAGCTAAATTGTCCAGTTTTCAACCAAAAAACTATAAGACATGCAAAGAAACAAGAAAGCATGGCCCATGCTCAGAAGAAGAGATAATCTCCCCCAATATATCGGAGTTAGACACATTTATAATTTTCCTACACATGGTTCTTATGCCCCTTTTATTTGAATGTATAATTAGCACTATACCCATTAAATATGTGTCCTAGAGACCAATCTTCTGGCTGTTCATATGCTGGTTGAGCTCTGAATCTCAGCAGAGTTTCAGCTAACACCTACTCTCCAGTTCATTGGACTCACCCAGGACAACTAACATCCCCCAAAATAGAGAGTATCTGCAACTGCAAGCAATACAGTTCCACCCATCTGCCCCATGGGATCTAAGACCCCTCTCCACTGGAAGCAGGGTGGGCATCACTGTCCCGAAATCCTCAAGACTGAGGAATGAACAAACCTAAGGGAGGAATGCAACTATGGACTAAAATAGACGTATTGTTCTAGCAGTGTGAGAACTTGTAACATTGATATAAAGGCAGTAGTCACCAGAGGTTCTGAGGGGAGGGAGGGGGAAGAATAGGTGTAACATGGGGCATTTTGGGGACATTGGAATTGTTTGCATGCTATTGCAATGATAGATACAGGCCATCACACATTTCATCAAAACCTATAAAATTGTACAGTTAGTAGCAATGCTTCAATATGTGCTCATCAATTTTAACAAATGTACCACACTAATGAAAGATGTTGTTAATGGGGGAAAGTGTGGGAGGGGGAGGGGTTGGGGTATATGGGAATCCCCTATGTTTTTGATATAACATTTATGTAATCTAAAGCTTCTTTAAAAATAAAATAAAAATTAAAAGATTAGTACATTAAAAAAAAGATAATCCATAGAAACTGTCCCTGAAGAAATCCAGATAGTAGACTTACTAGACAAAGATTTTAAATCAGCTATTTTAAATATGTTCAATGAACTAAAGTCAACCATGTCTAAATAACCAAAGGAATGTATGAGAACAATGCCTTACCAATTGAGAATAAAAATAGAGATCGAAATTATAAAAATGAACCAAAGAGAAGTTTTGGATTTGAAAAGTACAATAACTAAAATGAAAAAAAAAAAAAAAAAAATCCACCAAAAGGGATGAACAGCAAATTTGAGGGAGAAGAAAAAAGAATCAGTGACTTTGAAGAGAGCTGAATGAGATAATGCAATCTGAGGAACAGAAAGAAAGAGAATGAAGGAAAATGAACTTATGGGACACCTTCAAACAAACCAACATACGAATAATGAAACCCAGGAGGAGAGGAGAAAAAGGGACATAATGAATATTTGAAGAAATAAAGGCAAAAACTTCCCAAATCTGATGAAAAACATGAATATACACATTTAAAAAACTCGGTGAACTCCAGTGAGGATAAAACCAAAGAGATCCACACAATAAGAAATATTAGAGGAAGCCCCCTTCAGGTCAAAGGAAAATGATACCAGATTGAAACATGAATTTACACAAAGAAATAAAATGCAAAAGAAATGGAATCTACATGTGAAGTTGCATAAGATCATTTTCTTATTATTTAAATCTCTTTAAAACTTAATTGCTATTTAAACAAAAATAATAATGTATTGTGGGGTTTTTAACATATGTATAAATAAAATGCATGACAACAATAGCACAAGGGCTGTGAGCAAACTACTGTAGAGATGCTATATGTGAACTAGCGTATCTGTAATTGAAGGTAGACTGCGATAAAGATATGGATTATAATTCATAAGCAACCACTAAATAACAAAACAAAGTTATAGCTGATGAGCTAAAAAAGGAGATTAAATGGATCATAGTAAATACTCAATTAATCCAAAAGAAGGCAGAAAAACAGGAAAAGACAAAGAAGAGATGAGACAGAAAACGAACAGAAAAATGATTGCTTTAGACCTAATTACATAAATAATCACACTAGTGAATGGTCTGAACACCCCATTGGAAATCAGAGCTTCTCATATTGAGTTGTTTTTTTTTTTTTAAAGCAAGAACTAATTATATGCTATCTACAAGAAACACATTTTAAGTATAAAAACACTTCAGGTTAAAAGTAAAATGAGTGGAAAAGATACAATATACAAACACTAAGCAAAAGAAAACCGGAGTTGCTATAGTAATGACAAAGTAGATTTCAAAGCAGAGAATATTACCAGAGAAAAAAGAAGGTTGTTTCTAAATAATACGGGAAAGAATTCCTCAAGCGGACACAGCAGTCCTGAACAGCTGTGCATCCAGTTTCAGGGCTTCACCTCACACGAGCAAAGCTGATAGGAACGCAGAGGGAGATAGCGAGCCACACGGGCAGCCAGAGAGTCCAGCAGTCCTCTCCGCAGCCAACAGAGCAAGTGGACAGAAAGTCGGTAAGTCCACAGGCCATTGGAACGACACTCAGCCACCAGGACCTAAGTGATATTTGTAGAATACTCCTCTACTCAACAGTGAAACACAAGTTCTTTTCAAGACTACATGGAATATTTACCAAGATGGACCAAACTCTGGGCCATAAAAAGTCTCAATAAATTAAAGACAGACGAAGCATGTTATCTCTTTTTTTTCAGGAGGTGCCAGGGATTGAACCCGGGACCCCATGCAGGTGTGCAACCACTGAGCTACGCCCGCTACTCCAAAGTATGCCTGTAACCATTATGAGATCAAATTAGAAAGCAATGACAAAAAGATATTTGGTAGATCTCCAAATATTTGGACAACAAATAAAACACTTCTAAATAATGATGGTTCAAAGAAGAAAAGCAAAAGGAAAATTAGGAAGTGTTTTGATCTGAATGAAAATGAAAGCACAACATGTCAAAATGTGTGGGATGCTGCTAAAGTAGTACCTACAGTTACACGTTTAGAACTTAGAAAAGAAAATAAGTCTCAAATCAATCAGTCAGCCTTCCCTTTAGGACAAAAAAGAGCAAATTAAACCTGAAATAAGCAAAAGAAACTAAATAATAGAGATGGGAACAAAAGATGGGAAACAGAAAACAAAAAACAAAAGAGAAAATCAATGAAATCAAAAGCTGGGTCTTAGGAATATTAATAAAACTGATAAACCACTGGCTAGATTGATCAGTAAAGAACGAGAAAACACAAAATATCAGTATAAGGAATGAGAGCATTACTTAAAATAAAAAATATTGGTGAATCAGACTTCATCACAATTAAAAACCTCTGCTCTTTTAAAGAACTCTTTAAGACAGGTGTTCTTTTTTTTTCTTTTTTCCATAGTAATAACTACCTTTTCTTGAATCCGCTGTGCTCAACGCTCTATGCTAATCTTTCTATTTAGATTACCTCATCTGATCCTTTTTTAAAAACATAAGAATTTTTTTTTTTAAAAGATACTTAGATTATATAAACGTTACACAAAAGATATAGGGATTCCCATGAGCCCCACTCCCCACACCTCCACACCCTCCCACATAAGCATCCTTCTTTAGTGTGGCACATTCATTGCAATTGATAAACACATCCTGGGGCTTTGCCACTGAGCACGGACCACAGTTCACACTGTAGACCCCACTCCCTCCCACACAGCTCTGCATGGTATGTGATGATGTAAAAGGGCCTATGTCTATCGTTGCAACATCACTCAGGACGATTCCCAAGTCCTGAAAAAGCCCCCGTATTACACCTGTCTTTCCCTCCCTCTGCCCCCAGAGCCTCCAGTGGCCACTGGCTCCACATCACTGTTGTAATTTCTTCCATTGCTAGGATCACACTATGTCTATAGTAGAACACCAGAAAGTCCACTCTAGTCCATAGTTCACTCTCCAATCCTGAGGATTCTGGGATGGTGATGCCCACTCCACCTCTAATTGAAAGGGGGCTTATACACCATGGGGAAGATGGATGGCACTATCTTGCTTGCAGCTGCAGGCTCTCTCTATTCCTCGGGATGGCCGTTGTCCATCATCATCTCCTTGTTAGTTGTCCTGGGTGAGACCAACGAGCTGTAGAGTAGGTGTTGCAGCTACGCTGAGGCTCCAGGCCCAGCTGGCACATGGACAGCCAAGACTCGCGTCTCTGGACGTACACCTACAAGCTCCTGCACCAAGTCTAGGATTAAACAGAAGGGACAGATGAGCCATGTGCAGGGAAGACATAACTGAGTCCAACTCAAGACAGGGGCTCTTAACCTTTTTTGCTCCACAGACCCCTTTGCCAGTCAGGTGAAAACCATGGACCCCTTCTCGGAATATGGCAGCAGAAAGTTTTATGACACTCAACTAGCGTCAGGTCTGACAACTATCATAGTTTCAAAGCGTGGATGAGCGTAAGCGATTTTTCGAGATGTGCAACAACTGTAAAGTGATATGAAACGAATATGACTGCAATTTCCTGCAGACATTCATAAACGAAAGACTACTAGATTTCAGTTAGAGGTCAGAGAAAATAAAGGTAATAACTTGATTTTTTCAATTCAAGCTCACAGACCCCTGCTTTAAGAGAATGAAGAGGCAAGTGCTGGAGCAGGTGAAAGTGTTGGTAGTGACATATATCTGACAAAGCACTTTACCTGGAATATGTAAAGAACTCTTATCATTCAATGATAAGATGACATGCAATCCAGTTAAAATGTGGACAAAAGATTTCAAAAGACACTTTCTTCACAAAAGCACACATACGAAATGGCCAATAAGTATACGGAAAGACACTAACCATTCATCAATAGGGAAATACGAATTACAACCACACGTTTATAGCACCAACTACCTAACAGCATGGCTGAAAACACCACCAGCATCTAAGTGCTGGGGAGGCCGTGGGGCACTGGAACCCTTACGCACTGTCAGTGGGAATGCAGAGCGTTGCCACGGCTCGGCAAATCATTTTGGCCATTTCTTTAAAAAGTAAAACATACAGCGGCTGTAGCCACCCCACCTCCAGGCTTTTACTCGAGATAAATAAAATCCTATGCCCATATTTATAGCAACTCTGTACACCCTGGTGAAAACTGGCAGAAAAAAACCAGTATTGCTCAGAGGTAGGTGGAGAAACAGGAGAAACACACTGTGGCGCCTCCAGACAATGGGCTACTGCTCAGCAACAAACAAGTGACCCCGGAACGTCCGAAGCACAGAGGGACCTGAAGAGCGAGGTCAGCGTGGCAGAAGCCACGCCCGAAGACCACACACCGTGGGGTTCCACGAACCTAAGGTCCACAATCGGCAAACCTGCAGGGCCGCCTGGGGCTGAGGAAGGGGCACAAACACACTTTTGGGGTGAGGGACATGTTTTATCTTGGTTATGGTTTAAACTGGTGTACACGTTTGCCAAGACTCATCACTTTGTACCCTTAAAAGGTGCGCGTTTTATTGTATGTAAATGATACCCCAATAAAGTTGATTAATAAATGAAAACTCACTGTGAACCAGTTCCTCGCAGCCGCCAGCACCCGCTCGTGCCACCGCCATCCAGCCCTTCCTTCTCCCCAAGGTCAGATTCGTCTTCCTCTGCCCAGGAGGGAGGGGGCGGCAGCACCTTTCAAGGTCAGCCGGGAGCCGGTGAACCGCCCTGCAGAGGGTGCTCCTGGGGCCGGGGGAGCCCTGTGCCCGGCGGGAAGTGCCTCAGCCCAGGGCTCTCAGCTCAGGACCAGGCAGGGAAGAGCGTGTGGTGCCACGCTCCGTCCTCCAGTGGTTCTGAGGGGAGAGGCTGCCGGGCAGTTTCTAAGGCAGCGCTGGCTCCATTTTAACTGCATCCTGGAGACAACGAGCAGATCCAGAGCGCAGACAGTGTCCTCTAGCGCAGGGCACGTAATTCCATCACTTGTTTCTTTTAAACTACACAATGGGGAAGCGGCTGTGGCTTAAGCAGATGGGCTCTCGCCTACCACACGGGAGGTCCCAGGTTCGCCTGCCGGTGCCTCCTAAAGAAGACAAGCAGGAGCAGACGCCGCACCAGCCACCAAGAGCAGATGCCTAAACGAGCAGATGCCACAAGCCAGCAAGACCCCTTCAGCCTGTGGATGTGGCTCAGGCTGCTGGGCACTCGCCTCCCACATGCGAGGTCCTGGGTTCAGTTCCCGGTGCCTCCTGGAGAAGGCAAGCAAACAATAAACAGACAGACGAGAGAACCATCGGGGGGAGGGAAGCATAAATAAAAATAAGTAAATAAATAGATAAATAAACTACACAATGCCTGGCACTCATTTTGCTTCCAGGCCTGCTCTCGCACAGTTTTCATTTGGTTCCAATGAAATGTGCGCTTTATATGTTGCATATCATTTGGCTGTATAGTTACAATATATCTTGATGAAAAGCAGCCTTTAAAGTTGGAAGCTTCAACTATCAGTCTTTTAAAAAAGACAACAAAATAAAACACCTGCTCTGATTTGTTAAGCTGCATGAGAGGGCAGTGAAGCCAGACCCCACCTTCTGAAGGGTGAGTTACTCACCCAGGTCCCTGGCCTGCCCGCTGAGGGCCCCCTCCCTCCCTCTCTCCCTCCCTCCCTCCCTCCCCTCTTGCTTTTACCTGCTAAGGGTCTTGATGGCACAGACGGATCTTCACTCTCTCCGCACCTTCATCTTGGGGCAGGTAAAATGTCCTGGGACATGCGTTCACCAGCTGGATTCGTGCACACACTGAAGTCTTGAGGCACAAAGGACAGTTTTCTCTTTAAAGTCTGCATGGAAGAGACAAGATGAGACCAGAGACCCCTGATCCTCTCACGTGTCTTTTCAAGAATTGGCAGCCAAGGTCTGTGTGTCTGGCTGCCTTCCGCCACAATGTCAACCATTCGCCAGAACGAAATACTAAATGGTGGCACCCCGTTCGAGGGACACCGCTCCCACTGGCGGTAATTTTACACCCTGATGTTCTTGCATAATTCTCTCAGAATCACTCAATTAAACGTGACCTGAGCCACACATTCCACGCCTGGCGCTTCATTACAAGCAAGCTCAGTTCCCAAAGCGGGGCAATGACCAATTCTCCGCATAAAGGATCTTCCGGCAGGAGACTCAGCATTCCCAGCCATCTGACCTAGCATCACAGGAGTCCTTGTGAAGAAAACACTTTGGAAGATTTTAAAATTCAGGAAGAAAAAAATCCAAAGCTACAGAAGAGACACCCAAATTTCTGTGCACCGAGATCCGATAGCGACACACATGTCCAGCACATCAGCAGGTCCTCTGCCTCCCCTGTGGGCTCACAGGGCCAGACGCCCCACAGAAAGGAGCAGGGGCTCTGTGAGGGGGTTCCTCTCTGCCCCCTGCCCCACGCCTGCACCTGCCAATCCCCAGGGCCCCTCCCTGCCCAGCACACAGCGCTCCTCCCCGAGATGCCATCAAGCCCTCTGAGCGGCACTCAGCTCAGCTGCTCGCACCTCCACGTGGACAGAGGAGTCTCTGGGCCACTAGGAGAACCTCCTTGGGGCTGCGACCTGGCCCCTTCCCTGATGTGGCCTCTCCTGCCATCCACAGCCATCCACGACACCTGCTCAGCCCACGGCGGGCACCTGAGCCTGCCTCCTGCTGGGAGAGCCTGCTGAGTCTGTTTGGAAACGGCCCTGTGGACTGGGTGAGTGCAGTGCTCTCCCCAATTCTGAGGGTGCTCTCAGCAGGTGAGAGCGCTCCCGAGGGCTCCTGGCAGGTGAGAGGAGACCAGGTATGCCCTTTTATGAGGCAGATCTGGCTGTGCCAGCCTGGTTTGGACCCTGAGCACAGCTCTGTGGTGGCCAGGAGAAAAGCAGGCAGCAGAGGGCTCCAGAGGGCCCCCTCCATGGCCCCTGGCTCGTGGGCTTGGAGGGCCCAGGCAACCGAGGAGAAAAGGGAGCACAGCCAGCTTCTGGAGCCTCGGATGGGACTGTCCTCCCTCCAGGATCCACAAGGCTAGGCATGTCTTGGAGGCAGCCCCTGGTCAGGGGACACGACCTGCCACAGGTGGG